>JANAVB010006397.1:11170197-11477697 GCA_029216955.1 Iris pallida | reverse complement strand
AACCGGCTCTAAATCTGGTCATACAAAACCAGAGAGGTTAGACCTCTAATAGCAAGTACCGCAAGGAAGCACGATATGAGGATTTAGAACCAGTAATAAGAAATATGATAAATAGATCTCTGCTAGCTACTGGGATTCACATAAACATCACGACACTTCGAACCAACTTTCCAAACAAACAAGGACAGAAGTTGGCCCGTCATATCCTGACATTCTGATCATCTCAGTTAGTTAATAGAGTAGGTACAGTACACAAACAAGTCAACTTAAACGGCCATATAACTACTACGGCTTGCTACGGTGAGTTCCAAGTTATCCTGGAATTATGCAATAAGGATTCCTCAGTTCTTACTATGTGCAAGCAAGGCTAGTCTATCCAATCAATCAATTACGCCAATCATGAATTAGACGAGTCTCAGCGGGACGCCCGTCATCAATATAGAATATACAATAAATAATATAAGCAGATACCGCTCCCTGCCCGTGTGGCAGATTTGCAGTATCTGTGGAAACCAGCCGGCCTGTCGGGCACTAATTATCCCAAAGAGGGCTGCCATGTAAGAACTCGGGAATCCATTATCTCCATGCAATCATTATTTTATTTTAGCTTAATAGCCTCTATGTTAAGTGAAATCCCATGTCGTGGATCATGGTCATTCAGAATGAGTACTTTCGTGCAAAGTACGATATGCCCACTCTACAACGATACCCGTGCGGTTATGTTGTAGGTCTTACATAGCGTAATGCAAAAATCGAAACTAACCACGGAATAATCATGCCTTGACCATAAAGTACACATGATGCTTTTATAAAATAAATAAATAAATAAATAAATTGTAGCATGCATGTATCTATATGCCAATATTCGGGATTGGCCAATCGATTGTAATAGTTCATAGTTAATATGAACGTGTCTCATTCATTTAATTTAAATAAGACGACTAGCCAGTCTCTTAGTTCCAACTAGGAACGCATGATCAATTATTAGTCAAGGTCACAATCAATATCAATCAATGTAAATTCGGGACAAGAATCAGTCAAAAGGCATCATGGGCTAGAGTTCATGCGGCCGGAAAATTATAGAAGTTAATGCGGCTGAGAATGCATATGTGGTCAGGATCTCATGCGGCCACGAAAGTTCATGCGGCCACGGAAGTTCATGCGGCCACGGAAGTTCATGCGGCTACGGAAATTCATGCGGCCACGGAAGTTCATGAGGCCACGGAAATCCATGCGGCCACGAAAGATCATGCGGCCACGGAAGATCATACGGCCACGGAAGTTCATGCGGCCACGGAAGTTCATGCGGCCAGCACTGTTCTTCTTCTCCAATTTCTGAGAAGAAGAACCATGAAGCCATTGCTTCTAAGCTCCATAAATCCTTTATTCCATGCCCAAATCCGGACTTCCATAGGTCAAAATGGGGTAGAACGAAATTCTTTACAACATGGAACCATCAAAACTTGAAAAATAACAAAGTTACTAGATCAAAACCTAAAAAATCCGAAAATACATTAAACTTAGATCTACATGAAATGAGCCGTGGAAATTAAAAATGCTAAGTACTAAAGTATCTAAGAATCTTGAGAGGAAGACAATGGAACAACAAAAATGGAGATCCATCAAGAAGCAAGTTGGCACTTGCCTACGCGGCTAGGTAGGCGGGGGAGAGTTTATGAGGAAGAAGAAGAGTAATGGTGAAGTAATGAAGAGAGAGAAAGGGAATGGGGCTTTAAATGAAGGAGTGGTGGTAGGTGGGGATTTGGGTTCATGTTGAACCATCCAAGGCCGAAAAATAAACCAACTCGGGCCGAACCCAAAAGCAAAGCAGAAAGTAAAATACAAAAAAAATAATTAGCAGGAAATTAAAGGAATTTAAATACAGAACAGTACCTGATAAATATTAAATAAATACATTCCAGCAGTACATGTTTTTAAAATACGTATTCTGGGAACGGGAAGTGACATCTCTACCCTCCTTAAAAAAATTTCGTTCTCGAAATTTCAAATCCAAGCAGGATAGAAACATCGGAGCTAAACTAATCTAAGTATAAGCAATCATTCTACAATGCCAATAGCAGGTAACATATCTATATTTAACTATCGACGGCACCAAGCAATTCTACTCATTAGGTGACAAGCATGAGGAGTTAGGACAATCAAGGTATACAGAAAGAGATATACCTTGTGAGTCAAACAAGTACGGATACCGTGATCGGATGTTATCCTCACGTTCCCACGTTGACTCCCCTAAAGAGTGATGACCCCAAGCAACCCGAACAAGGCTAATTGTTCGGTTCTTGAGTATCTTCTCTCTTCGGTCCAAAATAGACACAGATTGTTCCTCGTAAGACAAGTTGGTACCAACAACCAGCTCAGAATGATCAAGGATATGGCTTGGGTCCGATACATACCTTCGCAACTGAGATACATGAAACACGTCATGCACCTCTCGTAACGAAGGTGGAAGGAATAAACGATAAGCAACATCGCCTATCCTATCAAGAATAGCAAATGGGCCCACGTATCGCGGACTCAATTTCCTGCGAACGCCAAATCTAATGACCCCACGGGTAGGTGAGATCCGTAAGAACACATGGTCCCCAACAGAAAACTCTAACGGCCTACGATACTGGTCCGCCCAATGACGATGCCGATCCTGCGCAACTCGAATTTGCTCTCTAATTCCCTTAACCACTTCAACTGTCTGGACAATCATTTCTGGGCTTAGCATCTTCCTCTCCCCGATATCATCCTATGCTAGTGGCGACCTACACTTCTTACCATATAGTGCTTCAAATGGCACCATCTGGATACTGGCTTGATAACTGTTGTTGTATGAGAACTCGACTAAGTGCAGGTGGCCCTCCCAAGACCCTCCAAAATCTAAGGTGCAAGCTCGCAACATATCTTCTAAAGTCTGAATTGTTCTTTCTGATTGTCCGTCTGTCTGTGGATGGTAAGCTGTGCTAAATCTTAACTTGGTACCCAGACTATGATGTAAGCTCTTCCAGAAATGTGATGTAAAATGGGTATCTCTGTCTGACACAATACTGACAGGGACACCATGCTGCCTGACTATCTGCTGCATATACAACTCTGCCAACTTTTCTGCAGATTGCCCTACTCTGAAAGGAAGAAAGTGTGCGACCTTTGTAAGCCGATCTACTATCACCCAAATAGCATCTTTACCACTTGGTGATCTCGGTAAACCGGTCACAAAGTCCATTGTAATATGTTCCCATTTCCATTCCGGAATATGAAGCGGTTGCAATAATCCAGCTGGCCTCTGTTGTTCTGCCTTCATTTGCTGACATACCAAGCAACGAAAAACAAATCTAGCTATCTTCCTCTTCATCCCGTTCCACCAGAAGTGATGCTTGATATCTTGGTACATCTTGGTCCCTCCAGGGTGTATATAATACTAATAACTGTGAGCTTCTGCCATAACCTCATGTCTGATACCTCCACTAGGCATACATAGACGTGACCCAAACCTAAGTGTACCATCTTCATGAATTCTCATCTCCTTCCTGAGTCCTGACTCACATTCTTCCCTAAGCTTCTGAATCCTTGGGTCCTGTGCCTGAGCTGCCTTGATCCTGTCTACCAAGTCGGATTGAACTTGTAGACTTGTTAGAACTCTTACATCACTAGGAAGTATAACCTCGATGCTCATCTCATGAAGGTCTTCTAAGATATGCTTTTGTGTTGTCAACATAAATGCGTTGCCTCTCCTGCTAAGAGCGTCTGCTACCATATTAGCCTTGCCTGGATGATACTGAAGCTCCACGTCGTAATCCTTGATCAACTTCAACCATCTTCTCTGTCTCATGTTCAGCTCCTTCTGAGTAAAGATGTACTTCAGACTTTTATGGTCTGTGTACATGTCCACTCGGTCACCATATAAGTAATGCCTCCATAGCTTCAAAGCAAATACTACTGCTGCCAACTCCAAGTCATGAGTTGGATAATTCTTCTCGTGGTCCCGAAGCTGCCTAGATGCATATGCTATCACCTTCCCATGCTGCATGAGGACACATCCAAGTCCTCTTCCTGACGCATCACAATAAACGGTAAAACCTTCGGGTCCAACTGGCATTGTAAGAATAGGCGCTGATATTAACTTTTGCTTCAGATTCTCAAATGATGCCTGGCATTCTGCCGACCAGATGAATGGCATGTCCTTCCGTGTCAAGCGGGTCATGGGTACTGAAAGTCTTGCAAAGTCTGATACGAATCTTCTATAATATCCTGCCAATCCTAAGAAACTTCGCACATCTGCTACGGTCTTGGGTACTGGCCAACTCTCTACTGCTTCTACCTTCTTCGGATCCACTGCTACTCCATCTCCTGATATGATGTGACCCAAAAATGAAATATGATCCGACCAAAACTCACACTTGCTGAGCTTGGCATACAACTGGTTCTCTCTCAGAACCTGTAACACTTTTCGGAGGTGATCTTCATGCTCCTCTTTACTAACAGAGTATACGAGAATGTCGTCAAGAAACACAATGACAAACTGATCAAAGTATGGCATCAAGACGCGGTTCATCAAATCCATAAATATTGCTGGAGCATTGGTCAAACCAAACGGCATTACCAAGAACTCATAATGCCCATACTTCAACCTGAATGCTGTCTTGGGAATATCCTCCTTCCGAACCCTCACTTGATGATACCCTGAACGAAGATCTATCTTGGAGAAAACTCTAGCTCTGCTCAACTGATCAAACAAGTCGTCGATCCTGAGTAGTAGGTACTTGTTCCTTACTGTTGCCGCGTTAAGCTTCCTGTAATCGATACACAATCTGGATGACCCATCCTTCTTCCCCACAAGTACCACTGGTGCTGCCCATGGTGATATGCTGACCCAATCCTGAGTAGTAACGACAATGGAAGAAGTTCAAGTTCCGAAGGTAGTTGAAGAGTTTCTAGACGTATTTCCCGAAGAACTTCCAGGTCTACCACCGGATAGGGATATTGAGTTCAGCATAGAATTGGTACCTGGAACTAAATCGATATCAGATCGAGATTACAGAATGGCGGATTCAGAGCAGGCCAAGGTATATCAGCACCTTACCAGTGAGTATATTTAACCTCCATGGCAATGCCTTGAATTCTATTCCTAGTCGTGTTACAAATTGTGCAGATATAAATGAGTGTGATGCTCCCGAATCAAACAATACTACTGCGGGATATGAGGCGATGAGAATGTTACCTGCCACAACATCTCCCTATGCTAATGCCTCTTCCAAGGACAGAGTGAATGCCTGCCCTTGACCTCCTTGTTGGTTCCCATGTTGCAGCCTAGCCTGGTGCTGCTGCTGGCCCCTGCCTTGATGATGCTGGGGTGGTCTATGCTGGTGTTGCTGCATCGGCGGTCCCTACTGCCGAAACATCTGAGCTTACGACATGAACGGGCGCTGTGCCAATGGTCTCACTGCCACCGCTGGTCCTCGATACTGGCCTGCCCCTGGTGCTGGCAGAGCAGGAAATTGTTGTACTGGTCCTCCTGACCTCGAATTCATGGGACAGGTGGTAACCCGATGATCTGGACTTCCACATATCAAACATAGTCAGTTCAATGTCTGACACACATCTCTAGTGTGTCCTACCTTCCCACAATAAGTACAGCCCACTGGGGGTTGCTGGTTCTTCCTCCGTTGCTGTTGATGCTGCCTTGGTGGTGGTGCTGGCCCTCGTATTGTCACATCGTGAATGTGAATGCCAAGGGACGGTGTTGTTGTTCGGGGCGCTGCTCCCCCTCCTCCTTCAATCTGACTGTGGGGTCTCTTCTGACCTTCAGTCCTGGCCGTGATCCTCTGAATGGTGATCTCATGCCTTCGGGTTGTCGTCAATACCTCATCGAAAGTCTGGTAATTGTGCCCCTCTATCAATTGCAAGAGCTCAAGATGAAACCCTTGCTGGAACCTCATAGACCTCTGGCTCTCTGTTGCTACCATCTTTGGGGCGAACCTACTCAATCTGTAGAACTCCGCTGCATAAGCATCTACCGTCTTACCGGCCTGCTTGAGGTTGATAAACTTCTGTTGTAGCTCAAACTGTGCCACAATTCCATAGTACTTGGTCTTGAACCTTGCAGAAAAATCGTCCCAAGCAACAGGACGTCTTATGCCTACTTCCTCTGATTCCCACCAATCACGTGCGAGATCCTGAAGAAACAACTTCACCTGATCCACACGTTCTTCTGCCGGCACCTTAGCGGCTGTCAAAATGGCCTCAATATCATTAAGCCATGCATCTGCTGAGATGGCATCTTTCGTGCCCTCGAAACGGCGGGGGTTGTACTTGCAAAATCTGGTTGATGCTCCTGAATCTGTCCTCGCCCCTCTTTCCAAAGCCGTCTGCAATCCTTGGTTGAGTAGTATGTTCTTCTCTTGCAACTGAGCGTGCATGCGCTGCTGGTCTAACATCTGATGTTGCTGAGTGGCCATCATCCCACTTATGATCTCCAGAAGGGCCGGTGTGTCCACTTCCACAGGGGTCGGTGGAACTATTGGTGGTGTAGGAACCTCCGGATACTGCGGTCCAGCTGCTGGTTCCACTATCACTTCTTCTTGGATAGTCTCTTGAGGTAGTACTGGCCCTTGTAGCTGACCAACCTGGTCATGTTGTCCATGTTGCCCTTGTTGTTTCTGTCCAGTTCTGACAGATGCAGATGAAGTGCCCCTAAGGAAAGGGACAAGAGAGCAATCAAACGATCGGACATGAAGGATCAATGAAGTCGAAGGATACCGAAATGTCAAGCTAGGGTTGAGAACAATAAATTATAAGATCAAGGGGGAACATGTGTGATTGAGACATCCTATTAAAATATCCCACAAGTCTGAAATCAGACCTGCATGGGCCACCACTAAAACCTTGTCACGCCCCAGAACTAGAATACTGGAGAGCGGGGGAATGACTCAGCCAGCTACGTATTACGGGTAGAGGAATACCGTATAATACGATCAATGCTGTCTAATAAGACGAGGGGGTGCATACTACATAAAAGTCTCACTATGGTCACTTCACATCTATTGTCTCAATCATTCAAACACGAAACAGATATAGAGAACATGTAAGATAAAGCAGTAAGGCATCTCAAATGCTCAGTCAAAATGTTCTTGATATCTGGCTTTACAAAACATAGCCAGATAATGAAGCAAGGTATACGCAATTGTTTATCAGCTGCAGCCTGACTTAGTTACAATTATGTAAAAGTAAGTACAAGACGATCCGACTAACATGTCGGTGCCAAACGGCAAAATATAAAGTAAGTAACAAAATGAACGGGGAACTAAGGAACCCACTCGAGTCCTCCTGCGATCATTCCTCTAGTATTGACCATCTTGGAGGTGGAAGTAAGCTGAATCCTCGGGAACCGGCTCTAAATCTGGTCATACAAAACTAGAGAGGTTAGACCTCTAATAGCAAGTACCGCAAGGAAGCACGATATGAGAAATTAGAACCAGTAATAAGAAATATGATAAATAGATCTCTGCTAGCTACTGGGATTCACATAAACATCACGACACTTCGAACCAACTTCCCAACCAAACAAGGATAGAAGTTAGCCCGTCATATCCTGACATTTCGATCATCTCAGTTAGTTAACAGAGTAGGTACAGTACACAAACAATTCAACTTAAACGGCCATGGAACTACTACGGCTTGCTACGGTGAGTTCCAAGTTATCCTGGAATTATGCAATAAGGATTCCTCAGTTCTTACTATGTGCAAGCAAGGCTAGTCTATCCAATCAATCAATTGCGCCAATCATGAATTAGATGAGTCCCAGCGGGACGTCTGTCATCAATATAGAATATACAATAAATATTATAAGCAGATACCGCTCCCTGCCCGTGTGGCAGATTTGCAGTATCTGTGGGAACCAGCCGGCCTGTCGGGCACTAATAGTCCCAAAATGGGCTGCCATGTAAGAACTCGGGAATCCATTCTCTCCATGCAATCATTATTTTATTTTAGCTTAGTAGGCTCTATGTTAAGTGAAATCTCATGCCGTGGATCATGGTCATTCAGAATGAGTACTTCCGTACAAAGTACGATATGCCCACTCTAAAACGATACCCGTGCGGTTATGTTGTAGGTCTTACATAGAGTAATACAACGATCGAAACTAACCACGGAATAATCATGCCTTGACCATAAAGTACACATGCTACTTTTGTAAAATAAATAAATAAATAAATAAATAAATTGTAGCCTGCATGTATCTATATGCCAATATTCGGGATTGGCCAATCGATTGTAATAGTTAATATGAACGTGTCTCATTCATTTAATTTAAATAAGACGACTAGCCAGTCTCTTAGTTCCAACTAGGAACGCATGATCAATTATTAGTCAAGGTTACAATCAATATCAATCAATGTCAATTCGGGATAAGAATCAGTCAAAAGGCATCATGGGCTAGAGTTCATGCGGCCGGGAAATTATAGAAGTTCATGCGGCTGAGAATGCATATGTGGTCAGGATCTCATACGGCCACGAAAATTCATGTGGCTACGGAAATTCATGCGGCCACGGAAGTTCATGCGGCTACGGAAATTCATGCGGCCACGGAAGTTCATGCGGCCACGGAAATCCATGCGGCCACGAAAGTTTATGCGGCCACGGAAGTTCATGCGGCCACGGAAGATCATGCGGCTACGGAAGTTCATGCGGCCACGGAAGTTCATGCGGCCAGAACTGTTCTTCTTCTCCAATTTCTGAGAAGAAGAACCATGAAGCCATTGTTTCTAAGCTCCATAAATCCTTTATTCCAAGCCCAAATTCGGACTTCCATAGGTCAAAATGGGGTAGAACGAAATTCTCTACAACATGGAACCATCAAAACTTGAAAAATAACAAAGTTACTAGATCAAAACCTAAGAAATCCGAAAATACATTAAACTTAGATCTACATGAAATGAGCCATGGAAATTGAAAATGCTAAGTACTAAAGTATCTAAGAATCTTGAGAGGAAGACAATAGAACAACAAAAATGGAGATCCATCAAGAAGCAAGTTGGCACTTGCCTATACGGCTAGGTAGGTGGGAGAGAGTTTATGAGGAAGAAGAAGAGTAATGGTGAAGTAATGAAGAGAGAGAAAGGGAATGGGGCTTTAAATGAAGGAGTGGCGGCAGGTGGGGAGTTGGGTTCATGTTGAACCATCCAAGGCCGGAAAATAAACCAACTCGGGCCGAACCCAAAAGCAAAGCAGAAAGTAAAATACAGAAAGATAATGCAGAAAAAATAATTAGCGAGAAATTAAAGGAATTTAAATACGGAACAGTACCTGATAAATATTAAATAAATATATTCCAGCAGTACATGTTTTTAAAATACGTATTCTTGAAACAGAAAGTGACACGGAGTACTTTGAAGACAAGTTTGCAAGGCACAAAAATATTGTTCTCGCGGACATTTCGGAGAATAATGATGGTGCAAAGGAAGCTGAGGTTTCCAACGATGTCGTAGTCCAAGAAGAAATTGTTGTTGATGAAACAACGTTTGAACCAGAACTCGAAGAGCCATCAGCCAAGCGAGTGATGAGACCAAAGGACTTCGGAGATGACTTTGTCACCTATCATGTAGAAGCAGGTTCGCTTACCTATGATGAGGCGATGAAGACCAGAGATGCTATATTCTGGAATGAGGCAGTGAATGACGAGTATGACTCAATCACCTCCAATAACACATGGGTGTTAGTAGATCTACCTGAAGGAGCAAAACCCATCGGATGTAAATGGATCTTCAAGAAGAAGATGAAGGCAGATGGAACTATTGACAAGTTCATGGCCAGGCTAGTGGCCAAGGGATTTTTTCAAAAATAGGGGATCGACTACTTTGACACATATACTCCAGTAGTACGGATGACAACCATCAGATTGTTGATTGTCCTTGCAGTAATACACAAACTGGTGATACATCAGATGGATGTGAAGACAACATTCCTGAATAACAAGCTGACCGAAGAGATATACATGCAACATCCAAATGGATTTGTCGTCAAAGGTCTTGAAGACAAAGTATGCAAGTTGGTGAAATCATTATACTGTTTGAAGCAAGCTCCCAAGATGTGGGATGAGAAGTTTAACAAAGTTATTAGATCAAACGGCTACAGATTTAGCGAGGTGGATAAGTGTGTTTACACGAAGTTCGCTAATGGAAGAGGAGTCATCGTTTGTCTGTACGTGGACGACAGGCTAATCCTAGGAACAGATATAGGCAATGTCACGGAGACAAAGAAGTTTCTCTCAACCAAGTTCAGTATGAAGGACTTAGGGGATGCAGATGTCATCTTGGTCATAAAGAATATCCGGACAGACACTGGAGTGGCGCTGTCACAATCGCATTACATTGAGAAGATGCTCACACGCTACGGGTATCAGGATCTTCCAGTGATCGATACGCCATACAAGTGTGATCAGAAGCTGAAGCCAAATTCGAGGAAAAGTGTCAGACATCTAGAGTATTCTAGCGTTATCAGGATTTGATGTACGTAACTACTGCGACAAGGCCTGACATAGCTTTCATCGTAGAAATGCTGAGTCGGTTCATAAGCAACCCAAGCATTGAGCACTGGAAAGCTGTGAAGCGGGTGATGAGATATCTCAAGAAGACTCAGACATACGTACTGCACTACAGAGGGTATCCGACAGTAGTGGAAGGCTTCAGTGATGCTAGTTGGTGTTCAGAGGTGGAGAGCGAGAGATCTACAGGTGGATACATCTTTTTCTTGGATGGAGCTGCTATATCGTGGAAGTCGAAGAAGCAGACTATACTCTCTCGTTCCTCCATGGAATCTGAGTTCTATGCACTAGAAGCTGTAGCAGATGAAACAGAATGGCTTCGGAAGCTCATATATGATCTTTCAGTGGTTGGAGCTCAGATACCGGCGATACCGATATACTGTGATAACCAGGCGACTACACCAGTAGCATCAAATGACCTCTTCAACGGGAAGAAGAGAACTGTGCGGCTGAAGCACAGAGCAATAAACGATCTCATTAAAAGGGAAACTATCTCTGTAATTGATGTTCAGAGTCAGGAGAACCTGGCGGATCCGTTCACAAAGGGCCTCAAGCGCCAGCAGGTCGATGACACGGCAAAAAAATTGGGCTTGAAGGCATTCTGATATTGTATATGTGTAATCCTACCATAAAATTTTATGCTATTAGTTCAAAGAAAAATCTACTAGAAATCTAGCTTTTGGTTCAAGGGAGGACCACTGATTGGGAAAATATCAGGTAACAGTGGGTACATAGTCCTGAGGGACATGGAAGGGATACGGACCCATAACCACTGTTGTCTACTATAGTTCTCTGCGGAGAACATGTCTTGTGGAGAGGATGGCTTAAACGCATTAAGTAGTTCTCAGACAGAGTGAATGTCTGTTATGCTTTACAGGAAGCACGGTAGCGCAGAACTACAAAGGAGCTCATAGACTCTATGCTACAGTGGGGTAACACCACAATGAGGTTCCCAGGTAGGGGTAATGCATCGGCTTAGCAAGCCATGTCACTGCGGCTTAGCACCGCTTATAGGCATGTAGCCTAATGTTGTATATTATAAATGAAGAGTGGTAGACAGCACTACAAAGAGGCCAGTATCCTCATGTTACAATGGCATGACACCACGAAGAGGTACCAGGTAGGGTAAAGCCTCGGCTTCGCAAGCTATGTCATAGCGGCGTAACACCGCACGAAAGCGCAAGGCTTCATGCTGGTTAGTTTGGCACTACAAAGAGGCTTGTGACCTCATGCTACAGTAGTATGTCTCTACGATGAGGTTTCCGAGTAGGGGTAATGCCTCGGCTTTAGGCCATGTTATAGCGGCGTAGCACCGCACGGAAGCGCAAGGCTTCATGCCAAGGACTCATTAAAAGAACTCACCTAGAGTGTATAGATAGAGATACAGGCCGTCTCTTGAGGGTAAACTTGTAGACGCCCAAAATATGTACACCGAAACCAGGCTGGCACATGGCCTTTAATGTGCACCTAGAAGCACAGATAACTATATTATGAGAGTGGGAAGAATTGCAGCTATGGTACAGAATTCAAGGCTTAGTCCATTATTGTATCATACTGTTATTTGATCCATACAGGAAGATTCAAGTCGTCGGCGAAATCTCTCATAATGCAAAATGGACAGTTACTGTAGGGAACGATCAACCCTAGACACATATATATGATGAGATATGTGGAGGATTGTTGGTGCTCTTGCTCCTTGACATGAAGAGAGCTTGCTCTCAACATGCTTTGTAAAGTTTAGTCCCATATTGGAAAAGCACCATGAGTTATCTCAACATATACATGAGTATGTGTTGTTGGGATATGCACATAGGGTGGTGACTCTAATGAGGGAACCATGTAACACCCCAGAACCAGAATACTGGAGAGCGGAGGCGTACATAGCCAGCTACGTATATTGAAGTGTAACCCACCTCGCTATACGGTCATGGCTGTCTAGATACATGAGGGTTTAACTACAAGCCATCAGTCTCTTATGGTCATGAACAAGCCTATTGTCTCAATCTCAAGCAAGTAATTATAGTACAAGATGTCAGAGCACCAAATATACAATAGTAAGGCATCCCATACATTATATATTTGAATGATCATAAAGCTAGTCGTACAAAATGTCAAGACTAGCAAGAGTTTTTGTCATACATGATCAACTCTAGGATTTGCCAATCATGTTACAGCCCGTAGGCAGACAGTAAATAAAGGTGCAATCGAGCTAAACACGTGTCCGTCGGCTAAACGCCTCAAAAGAATATTTTTACAATAAAGTGGAAGATAAAAGAAACCCACTCGTTGCCAGGGTTACGCCTGGTGGTCACCATCTGGCTGGAAGATAGGTAGATCCTCTGGAGCTGCTCCGATATCTGGCCATACAAAACCAGCTGGGTCAGACCCCAGAAAGATCAAGTGCCACAAAGGAGGCTTTACTTAGGAACTAAAACCAGCATATAATAAGAGCATATTAAAGATAATTACAAAAGAAACTGATAATAACTGGGCAATAACGGTGAATTGAGTACGAAAAAAATATTTAAGTAGCCAGGTCGCAACCCTTAAACCAAACAAGGATCGGGGTTGCAACCCTTCACCTGAATAAAAACCCGTCTCAAATACTATTGGTAAAGTAAAATATGACGAGCATGACGTAGGGTGTAATAAGACAATAAACGAAGAGAGGACACAGAACTGCTCCGGGAGCCAGGTTACAACCCTTAAACCAAATAAGGACCGGGGTTGTAACCCTTCGCCTGAACAGAACTTGTCCCATGATCGTTATTATTATGGTAAGCATAAATGATCATGACGATATATGATAAGATAACCATGGAACTATTCAGATAACCAAATTACAACCCTTAAACCAAATAAGGATCGGGGTTGTAACCCTTCATCTGAACAGAACTTGGTTTCTCATCATTATCGATAAGTAAAGCACACGAAATCAGGTCATGTTACAATCTTGCACAGGTTCAGGATAGGAATAGGCTGGGCTAGAATCCATTCAATCAATCATGGCCACGCAATGAGTACGGCTTAATACTTTAACTAACTAGGGTTATCACAGGCCTAGTTACTAGCAAAATGCAATAAGATTATTCCAACAGCCACAAGCCCTGCAGACCATCCAGGTTATCCAGACGTAATTAGGGGATTGAATTCATGTGGGTACATCGTCCAAGAAATGCATGTACCCTTAAGTAGTTTGGTGGTCACAACACTTGTCAGTGTGCTAGAAATGTGCCCTACTCGACGGTAGGCTACAAATCCTATGATGGGGCGTCCAGATAACGGGATTGCCTGTAGCTAGGAAATCTCTTCATGACTACTAGATTTTCTAGTTATTAGCCTTAGTCAATTTTAGTAGGTACCCTGACCGTGGTATTCAGGGGTCCCCGTCCTAGACATGATGCAAGACCATACTGGTTCATTTGTACAAACACAATCGTACACGGTGTCCAAGTCATTCATTCTTGTCATGTCGAGCTAGCTGTCATAACAACATATCGAGGTATATCATGTCAGGTTTACTTGTCAAGAGTACGCCACGGCGGGCCACTATCGTATTCATAGAGCATATCAGAATTTATATAGCATAAGCATAAATGTGACAACTGAACATAAGCATAATAAAAATATTAATAATAAAAGAGGACAAGGGCTATGGAAAGATCCATGCGGCTAAGGGAATTAAGCTCCTGCGGCTGAGAGGGAACTGGCATATGCGGCATGAAGATAAATGGGTTCATGCGGCAGAATAGAAACAGGGGCTCATGCGGCTGCGGGATACGAGCTTATGCGGATGGAAGAGGACGGGCGCATGCGGCTGGAAAAGAACGGTTCATGAGGCTCAGTGATGCGCGCTTATGCGGCTACAGGGGAGCAATGCCATGCAGATAAGTGATGCGCGCATATGCGACTGCGGGACAACAAGCATATGCGGCTGTGGGGAAATAACTTCATGCGGCCAAGAGGGGGAACAGGGGTATGCGGCTGAAAGGTGATCGTGCATATACGGCAGGAAGATAAATGGATTCATGCGGCCAGGAGCCAAGGCTAGCTATGCGACTGCGGGAGACGCGGGCTTATGCGGCTAGAAAAGAACGGGTGCATGCGGCTGTGCCAAGCTAAGTCCTGCGGCAAAGGAAAAAGATCTCATGCGGCCAGGGCTTAAGATAGCTATGCGGCTAAGGAGTTCATGCGGCTGAAAGTGCCATAAGGCTAAGGCTGCCATGCGGCCAGGAAGACTTGTCGCATGAAAATCTATGCTGTCAAGCACTGTTCTTCTTCCATGTTTGTCCGAGAAGAAGAACCATGAGATCCATGGCTTCCAAGCTCCACAAAAACCTCCATTCAAGGTCAGAATCCAGACTTCCATTGGTCAAAATGGGGCAGAAAGAAATTCTCTACAATATGGAACCATCAACACTTGAAAATAACAAGGTTAGATAGATCAAAACCCAAAAGATCCGAAAATACAACAAGCTTAGATCTACATAAATTGAACCATGGAAATTAAAAATGCTAAGTATTAAAGTGTCTTAAAATCTCGTGGAGAAGACAATAGAACAATAAAAACTGAGTTCCTCTATTAAGCAAGCTGCACTTGCCTAGGCCTCCTGTTAGGTGGAAGAGTAATGGAGGAAGAAGAAGTAATAAGGAGAGAGAGTGTGGGCGGCTAATAAAGGAAAAGAGTAGGGGTAGGTGGGGTTGGTCCATATGAAGAACCAAGCCAAGCCGAACCATGCAAACCGAACTGAACCAAGAAATAAAATACCAAGTATACACCATACAAGGAGACATGCAAAATACGTACATGTATACCAGAATACATAATACGAACCATGGTCGTTACAAATCTACCCACCTTAAAAGAATTCTGTCCTCGGAATTTAATTAAGATGCTAGAGAAGTAAGGACAAGCTATACTAATCACAGACAAGTTATAACAAGGCAATCAATCAAGCAATCATTCATTCAAGCAAGGAATTGAGAGCATAAGGCATAAGAAAGATATTATACCTTACGAGTCAAACAGGTCGGGATATCGCGATCGGATATCATCCTCACGCTCCCACGTTGACTCACCCCAAGAGTGATAACCCCAAGCAACACGGACTAACTTAATAGTCTTGTTCTTGAGTATCTTCTCTCTTTAGTCCAATATAGACACGGGCCTCTCCTCATACGAAAGGTTGGTACCAACAACCAATTTCGAATAATCCAGGACGTGGCTCGGGTCTGGAACATACCGTCGCAATTGGGATACATGGAACACGTCATGCACCTCATGTAATGACGGCAGAAGAGCAAGACGATAGGATATATCTCCTACTCGCTCCAGAATATCAAATGGTCCTATATACCTAGGGCTAAGCTTTCCCCGTACGCCGAAATGAATGACGCTACGGTTAGGCAAAATCCTCAGGAATACATGGTCGCCGATCGAGAATTCAAGGGGACGCCGATGAGAATCGGCCCAATGACGCTGGCGATCTTGCGTAACTCGAAGATGATCTCTGACTCTCCTGACCACCTCAACTGTCTGGGCAATTATTTCCGGACCGAGCATCTGCCTCTCTCCAATATCGTTCCATGCTAACGGGGATCTGCACTTCCTACCATACTGTCAGCCCCAGTTTTTCAAAATTTTTGTTTATTAGTGATAATTGGCCATTAATGATTATTTTGGCATTAAAATGTTTTATTATAATTATTAGGAATTTTTTCTGTATTTTTAAATGATTTTTAAATGGTTTTAAATACATAAAATACCTTTTTGCAATAAAATGAATTGTTTTATATAGGTTTTGCAATTTTTAGAATTATTTAAACGCTGTTTGCAATTTTCTATTTGTTGTTTGCAAATTTAATTTGCATAACCTTAGGAAAAGGACCTAGACGAAATTTCCTAAATCCTAAGGGGTTTTTTGCTAACTACCCATCTCTCCCCACCGCCTTCCCCTAATTTCCCGGCCGATCGCCGTAACCCTAACCCTAAACTACTCCTAACACCACCGCCTTCGCAGCCTATAAAATGAACCCCACTCCTTCCCCGTCCAGACCACACCACTCTCGAACCGTCCCTACGCCGTCCCGACCACTTCCTTCCCCATTTCTTCCAGCCGGAACCCTAACTCCGGCAGCCTTCAAACCCACCTCTACACAGCCTCTCGTCGACAACCACCACCACCCCCAGCTTCGCCACAGCACGACGAGTCGATCGCCACCGCTCCGCCACGACGCCGACGCCCCCAGCCGCCGATCGCCCACTCTTCCACGCTCGAGTTCGCCGGACACGTACGTAGCAGTCTCCATTTCGTATCGTACGTGTCTCATTTTCGAGTATGTTGTTCGCCAGGACACGACGACCCCAGCCCCGTACTCGGACACGCGTAGATCGTGTCGTGCGTGTCGTGTAGTGCATGGACACACCGACACGGTGTCAGATTTTATATTCTCGTGTCCTGGACTGTATGGACACGAGACGAACTGAATAATTAGCTATCGGGTTTAAAACGTGTTATCGGGTTTTAAAACCCATTAAACCACTTAGTTATCGGGTCTGGGCTCTTCCCAACCCGATATTTTTGTTTAGGTTTAAAATAATCTCAACCCCCGTTCTAACAGCCACCCGAACCCGACCCACTGGCCAGCCCGAGCTCATTAAGCTCACCCCTGGCTTAGCCAGGAGGCCGAGTTCGAGCCCCCCCTGCTGTTTATTTCTTTTCCTTTTCCTATTTCTTTTCTTTTTCTTTTTCTTTTCTTTTTTCTGTTTATATATATATATATATATTTTTTTTATATAGTGTATATATATCCCTATATATATACTTTTCCTATATATTGTATATATATATATATATTATTCCTTTAAATATATGTATTTCCTTATGATTATATATATATATTGTATAAGTACATATAATTGTACATAACTAGCCTCCATAAAAATATGTAAAATTACCTACTTACTATATTTTCATGTTTGCATCTTCTATGTGTATTTTCCTGAATAAAATAGTATTATATTCCCTGCTCTTTTTATACTTTGTATTTTTGTACATTTAATTAACTGCAACCATTTGGTGTCCAAGCCTAGCATGGGTTTTTTGGGACCAAATGTGTTTTCACATATTCAAGGCCTGCACAAGTCATATTGGACTTGAATCATGGTCTTGGGTCCTGTATTTGAACCTTGGTTCATTTATATACATGGACAAAATATACAGATAATTAATTATTTAAATTCAGAATTATGTAACTTGCTGTTTTTGGATTTTTATAAATATTTAGCTTGCTGTAAAAATTCTGGAAAAATAGTATTTAGATTCTCTGTTAATTTAGACAATTTAATATAAGTTTTATAGCATTTTGTTGACAGTTTTTCCCCTGTTTAGCCATATCAAACCAGAACTCATTTTCTATATATTTATGAAAACTGATTTTTATAAAATACTTCTGTTGGGTAATAAATCCCAGAAAAATTATAATAAATTTCTATAATTAACAAGGTTTCTGTTAGTATATTATTTTGCATTTATTGGAGATTTCTAGTATTTTCTAAAATTGTTAGAACACAGTGCACAGAATGTTTATTTTACCAATAATTATGACTAAGTCATGACTTGTGATTTTTGTATTTCTAGTATTTAGATTGCTAACCAGCCTTAATATGGGAGACCCATGTGTTAGTTTAGATGCCAAATCACTTCACTTTGAACCCCTAGGCTAAGTTCACCTAGCCAATGTCCAATTTGGCCTTCTCACATCACTAGTGTATTTATATTGTCTTGTAACTTAGAGTCTGAGTATATATATGTTTTCAGTGCCAGGACACTCTACATCTTAGCTTTATTGTCATTGCATTGCTTTGCTCCAGGCAAGTACATCTATAAACTCATTTACTGTCTTTTAATGTTAAGTACATGTGACAACCTTGTGAATTACCATTAATCCAGTTGCAAGTCTTTTGTTAATTGTACATGTTAAAACACTGTTATTTGATAAAAGAATGTTAATCAACCCATGTGAATGCTGATCCTTGGAGTAGCAAGTCAAATCATAACATGTTTCATACTATTGCCAGTTCCCACCATGCTTTACACTATTTCCCGTATCTTTTACATGATGATTACTGGGTTATGAGAGAGTTGATAGTATAGTTACTGGACTCGTGGAATGTACTCACTTACATTGCAGTATGCTAATTGTGTAGTTTCTGGACTTGTGGAATGTACATACGTACATTGCAGTAAACTAGCAGTGCGGTTTCTGGACTTGTGGAATGTACATACGTACATTACAGTAAACTAAGAATGTAGTTTCTGGACTTGTGGAATGTACATACGTACATTGCAGTAAACTAGCATAGCACCTATTGACCGATCTCATACCTGCTCCAGTTTTAATACATAATGTACAATATGCCACAATTGACAAGAGTGTCTTAAAATGATAATCAAGATATACCATGATTTCTCGCTTTATATGATTTACCATGATTCCAGTATGTCTATTTTTCAGTCTTATCATACCATGTTCCTGTTGTACATCTCTTGCATTATACATTCAGTACTTTAGTAGTAGAGGTTGTACTTGCTCCCGTCCTGACAGGATAACGTTGTAGGTATTTTGACCGAGGAAGAAATGCTTTGTGACCCGTACTATGGAGCTCCAGTTGAGGATATTCCAGCAGGGAATCCTGCTTAGCTGCTTAGTTTAACTTAGTGTTGGGTTATTATCACAGACGCTGTTTTGTACCTTTAAACTGGACCTTGTCTCCAGTACTACTTTTGGTTGTGTACTATTTGTAACAAACTTAGTGGTTTTTCATCTATCTATATAGAAGCTGTGTTGTGATCATTCTTAAACTATCTTAATTATTAGCACATTTATTATTATTACCTGACTGTCTAGAACAGCTTACTACGCTCTAATCAAGCGTAGGCTGGACATGGCTCGGCCCGGCCCAACAATTTGGGAATCGGGTCGTGACACATACAGTGCCTCGAACGGTGCCATCTGGATACTGGCCTGGAAACTATTGTTGTACGAGAACTCCACCAGG
This sequence comes from Iris pallida, assembly GCA_029216955.1. NCBI lineage: Eukaryota > Viridiplantae > Streptophyta > Magnoliopsida > Asparagales > Iridaceae > Iris > Iris pallida. The sequence continues at coordinate 11,458,090 of JANAVB010006397.1, read as the reverse complement.
TGCAGGTGATCTTCCCACGAACCACCGAAGTCGAGTGTACAAGATCTCAACATATCTTCCAAGGTTCGTATGGTATGCTCTTACTGACCATCTGTATGCGGATGATAAGCTGAGCTGAACTGGAGGTGAGTTCCCAAACTTTCTTGCAGGCTGTGCCAAAAGTACAACGTAAATCTTGAATCTCTGTCCGAGGTGATACTGACTGGTACTCCATGCAACCTGACTATCTGCCTGAGATACATCTCTGCTAGCTGAGCCGTCGACTGACCAACTCTGAATAGGAGAAAGTGAGCCACCTTCGTGAGCCTGTCTATAATAACCCAAATAGCATCTCTACCGGCCTGGGACCTTGGTAATCCAGTCACAAAATCCATGGTTATATGCTCCTACTTCTATTCTGGAATTGGCAAGGGCTGAAGAAATCTAGCTGGCCTCTGATGTTCAGCTTTAACTTGTTGGAAAAACAAACACCGAGAGACAAACCGGGCTATCTTCCTCTTTATGCCATTCTACCAAAAGTGCTGACGAATATCACGGTACATCTTTGTGCCACAGGGATGAATGGAATACTGAGAACTGTAAGCTTCTGCCATGATCTCCTGTCTGATACCCCCACTGGGTACACAAAGATGCCTCCCATGTCGAAGTGTACCATCCTCATGGATACATAACTCTGGTCTCCGTCCTGCCTCACACTCTGCCCTAAGCCGATGAAGCTTGAAATCTGTTGACTGCGCCATCCGGATCCTCTCGACTATATTGGACTGAACTTGCATACTGGCCATCAATGCCACACTGGTGGGAAGGATGACTTCTATACCCATCTTCTGGAGATCTGCCAACAACTTTGGCTGCGTAGTAAGGAAATAAACTCCGGCTCTTCTGCTCAGCGCATCTGCTACTACATTGGCCTTCCCAGGATGATACTGCAGGTTGATATCATAATCCACAAGTAGCTCTAGCCATCTTTTCTGACGTATGTTAAGATCCTTCTGTGTGAAAACATACTTTAGGCTCTTGTGGTCGATGAAAATCTCCACCCTATCTCCATACGAGTAGTGCCTCCACAACTTAAGTGCAAACACTACTGCCACCAGCTCCAAGTCATGGGTTGGATAATTTCTCTCATGATCACGAAGTTGACGTGATGCATAAGCTATTACCTTCCCATGCTGCATCAGAACATATCCTAAACCTCTGCCTGAAGCATCACAATACACTGAGAATTCCCCAGTCCCATCTGGAAGTATGAGAATGGGTGCCGTCATCAAATCTCGCTTCAACTTCTCAAATGAATCTTGACATTCTGACGTCCAAGCAAACTGCACATCCTTGCGGGTCAACTGGGTTAATGGTACTGAAATCCGAGCAAAGTCTGAAACAAATTGCCGGTAGTAGCCGGCCAAGCCAAGAAAACTGTGAACTTCTGCAACTGTGCTGGGCACCGACCATATCTCAATAGCCACGATCTTCTGGTGATCCACTTCTACTCCTCCTCTGGTGATGATATGACCCAAGTATGAAATGCGATCGAGCCAGAACTCGCATTTACTAAACTTGGCATACAACTGGTGCTCTTTGAGAATCTGGAGGACAACTCTGAGATGTTGCTCATGCTCCGCTTCACTCTTACTGTAGAACAGGATGTTGTCTATGAACACAATCACGAACTGATCCAAATATGGCATGAAGATACGATTCATGAGGTCCATGAATACAGCCGGCGTATTGGTTGCTCCAAATGGCATAACAAGGAACTCTCAATGCCCATACCGAGATCTGAAAGCTGTCTTCGAGATGTCCTGCTCTCTGACTCTAATCTGATGGTATCCTGACCGTAAGTCGATCTTCGAGAATACTGCTGCCCCTTTGAGTTGATCAAACAAGTTATCTATCCTCGGGAGAGGGTATCTGTTCTTGATTGTCACTGAGTTCAAGGTACGATAATCTATACATAACCTGGACGTACCATCTTTTTTTTTACAAGAAGCATCGGAGCTCCCCAAGGCGATCCACTGGCACGAATGAATCCCTTGGTTCTGAGTTCTTCAATCATCTTGTACAATATCTTTAACTCTGATGGCGCCATCCTGTAGACTCTCTCCGATACTGGGGCTGTCCTTGGATCAAGTCGATAGTATAAACTCAATCTCTCGCTCTGGCGGCATTCCTGGAAGCTCTTCTGGAAAAACATCTGGAAACTCCTCGACTATCCGGGGTAACTGCACTGCTGCTACTGCCATCCGCAATACTGGAGGAGAAGGTTCAACTTTGCCTCGGGAAAAGGAAAATTCTGGCTCACCTGGAATGCTAAAAACAAACCTGCCAATATGGCAGTCTATCCTAGCATACTGGTTCCTCAACCAATCCATCCCTAAGACCACGTCATAATCGGCCATCGGGAATTCTATCAACCTAGCGGGGAATTCTCTATCGCTAACTACGATCTGACATGAGGAAAACACTCAATCTACTCCCACAAGTCCGTTACCAGTAAGTATATTGAGTCTTACTAATAACGACTCGGGCTCCAGTCCTATCCGTGTCGCGAATCGTGAAGACATAAATGAATACGATGCACCAGAGTCAAATAATACCGAAGATGGAAAGGTATTGACGAGAATAGTACCTGCCACCACCTCACCTGGTGCCAATCCTTCTTCTCCCATGGTCAAAGCCAGCACTTGACCATGTCCTCGTGGTGCGGGTCCCCTCTGCTAAAAACTTCTCTGTCTGCTCTGGATCAGGGCTTGGGCTTGGGCATACTGCTGCGGTCTCTGCTGCTGGAATGCCTGGGCCTGTGTCGGCAATGGCCTCGAGAACGGGTACTGCTGCTGCTGGACTGGTACTGGAACTGGTCCCCTAACTGAAGGACTAGAAAAGGCTGATAAAGATGAACTCCTCCTATTCAGGCAGTTCCCAACCCTGTGGTCCGGGGCACCATAAACCAAGCACAACCCCTGTGCTCTGCGACACTCTGATACCACATGTCCTGGCTTCCCGCAGTGTGAACATCCCACTGCGGAAGAGTGCTTCTGCTTTTGCTACTGAGGGTACGTCGGGGTTGAATGTTGAACCGACGTCACTGAGGCCGCCCGCCTCGGAGCTCCAATGGTCAAAGTCCTAGCTGCCGGGACTGGTGCTGAAGACTGATTCATCTGGCCATGGGATCGCTTTCGACCCCCGGTCCTATCCATGATCCTCTGGGAGGTATACTCATGCCTCCTGGCTGCTTTCAATATTGCATCAAAAGTCTGATGCTCAAACTGTTCCATTGCCAATAAAATCTCTAGATGGAGCCCCTGCTGGAACCGCTAGGCTCTATCGAACTCGGTCGCTACCAAGGTGGGAGCAAACCGACTAAATCTTGAAAACTCGGTCGTATATCCGTCGACCGTCCTGCCCATCTGCTTCAGATTGGTGAACCTCGTCTGTAGATCGTACCGAGCTACAGTATCGAAATACTTGGTCTGGAATCTCTCACGAAATATTGCCCATGCAACAGGTGCCATTAATCCAACGGCTTGTGTCGCCCACCAGCTGCGGGCAAGATCCAATAACTGCAGGCGCACCACGACCACCTTCTCGTCTTCTGGAGTCCTGGCTGCTTCTAGAATCACCTTTGTGTCCTGAAGCTACGCGTCTGCGGTAATAGCATCTTTGCTACCATCGAAGAAGGGAGGGTTCAGGCGCTTGAAACTGTTGGCCGCACAGTTACCTTGTTGACCTCTTCTGGTCAGAGCATCTGCTACTGCCTGGTGCAAGGCATCTCCTCGACGATCCTGAGAAGCTAACAATGACCTGTTGAGACCTGTAACACCGAATTTTTTAAAATAAGAGTAATTTTGAAATTTTATATTTTTAATTATTTAATTATGATATTTAAATTATAATATGATTTTTGGTGATTTTTATCATTTAAAAACTATTTTTAAGTCATGACCTATGATTTTGGTGTTGTTAGTGTGACCTTAGAGACTGTTTGACCTAGAGCCTAACCATGTGAGTAGAGGTTCAATTTAGTGCATTTAGCCTAGAGGGTATTTTGGTTATTTCTGAATTTATTTGAGCTTATTATGATTTATTAGAATTATTTGGAATTTATAGAAATTTATGTGATTTTTAATATTAATTAATTAGTTGCTATGTGGTATCTTGGTTCTAGACTAGATTGGGCCTAACCTAGAAGTGAGACTTAACCTATAGACTAAGTGGAACTTGTTAGTTTAAGTCATGGTTAGAAAATTGATAGATAATTGCTTTTGGGCTTATTAGTTAGAATGAGGTGTTTTGAGAATAGAACTTTAACTAGGAAGCCTAGAAACCCACCAAGAGAGGCAGGCTCATGGCCCAACTAACTAAAACCCTAACCCTAGAGTTTTGGCCAGCCAACATAGGGAATCCCACCCCTATATAATGCCTCTTCCATTAGTTGTAGCCTCCTTAAGAAAGTTTCTAAGTTTACAAGAATGAGAGGTATAGAAATCTTCCTCAAGCCCTAGTTTTTTCATTTTAATTCCTTTTCCACTCTAGTCTTTTGCATTAGTTCCTAATCTAGCTCTATTTCATGTCCATGGAGAGAAACCTCAGCTTTGGAGCAATTTGGAGCATTGGGCTAGCAAGGAGGAATCCTCATTTTAGGAGTTTTCTTGAGAAAGAACAACCAATAGGTAACCCTATCTAAACTCATTAGATTTTTGATTTCTTTGCATATTTGTATAGCCCTAGGTGTCCCCTAGCCGTAGGTATTGGATTTGTGTCGAGTCGTGTCCATTTCATGTCCGTATCGGATACGTATCAACACCTAGGTATAGGTGTTTGATGAAATGCCACACTCGTGTTTTTATTATTATTTTTGAAATGTGTTTGAATGAATTTGTAGTGCTAGGTTTAGTGTTTGATTTCGCGTCATTGATCTATGATTTTCGTGTTGTATCGTGTCCACACGGGGACACGAACTTGCTGTTCTGGATAGCGTGCAGTGTCCTGCATCTCAGGCCTTATAACTCACTGTGTTGGACACGTGGGGACACGAAATTTTGTGGAGTTGTTAGGACAATCACTGACACTATGCTCCTAAAATTTGGGAGCATATGGTTCACCACACGAGGAGAAATCGCACGCGCACTGGACACGTACTGCTGCACACGCACGAAAAATCGTGTCTGATACTCGTTGTTTTCTCTTGACACGACCCTCGTGGACACGGTGCATGGTGACACACGTGTAGCCCTATGTTGGGCGAACACGTGGACACGTACACGAGGTCATTGGTATCGCGTGTCGTGTCCACGAGAGCCTGGACACGCTGCACGAGCCTGTCTGTACACACTGGCTGATGCACACTATTTTGAACAATTTGGACACCTTCGTGTCCATTGTTTTGACACGTGGACACCTCTAACACGTGCACACATGGTCGACACATCCCTGACACCACTGTACACGAATGTATTGGTTTTTGAATTGTTTTGATAATTGAATTTGGTTTGGGATGGATTGCCAATTTCTGATACATTGAAACTGGGATACTGTGTTCGAATGGAGTTTTATGTGTTTTTTTAACTGAATTAGATTGTTAAATACATATTGTACATGTCATAAATTCATTGATAGATGTGTAGATAACTGGGAAGATAAAAGGAATGGGTTGTATTCAAATTTTACTGGTTAAATGACTGAACAGTAATGATAACTGAGAACAATCTCATTCTTCCCTCTCTCTATTTTTTTCATGAAATATGATAAGTTATGTAAACTGAATAGTTGAATGATGTTAAACTCCTAACAGCTAGTTCACTTTAGTATTTCAAAATTGTTGGGTTAATTGGATTCGAATTTGTATGTATCAGTTGGTGGTTATATGTAGATCCAATTCACACCCTATTGGCCAAGCCCCTTTGGTTTATTCAGGAATTTCTTGACTTGTGCTTAGTTTAGAATATTAACCTATATCAAGATAAAACCCTGTTATGTTTAGATGAGTCCAGATATCTACCTTAGCATTCAGTTCTGTGGTTCTTCTTGTTATTATGTTCAGATTCGATGAAGGGTATTGTCCTGCATCTATAGGATTAGTTCAATCCTGGACACTAGTGCATGCTCCTTAGATAATTCCCTGATTGCTTTTGTTCAGTTCTTGTTGATGTCCTGTCCATTTCTTCATGATTTAGCTACTGCACTATATTAGGAAACAGTCCCTTCCTTCATGTGCAGCCCTATATTTGTATGTTCAGTCCACCTTAGGAGGTTACTTAGGCTTTCCATACCTCTATTTCAGATTGCTCATCATGTGTGTGAAGGATACTTATCTGTTAGAGAATAAAGGGAATGTGATTGTTATGCCTGTGGTTGTTCACATCACACACACACAACCTGGGAATTATCATGTGCACAATGTTTCCATCTACACACATACACATTTACACCTAAAACTGAGAATTGACATACCCTATAGCCTGTCACCCTTACACAAAACTGAACCTGAGACACTCTTACTGCTTGTTCACACATTTCCTATTGACACACTCCTTAAAAATCTGAACATCCCACTGTCAATAATGTTTCACTCACTCACACAAAATCTGAGTTTTACATTCACATCTATACACAATGTTTACACACATGTTAATATTCCCACACACCCTACACTATGGCACCCTCTACACATACATGTAGACACACACAATTGTACCATAGAGACTTACCCTCTAATTGCCACTCATGCTTGGTACACTCTATGATCCCCTCTATATCTATATGAGTGTAATATATATTCCCCATGTATGTTAGTTTTATTTTGAGTTGAGTATAGAGCTTATGTTATATTAGAGTTGGTTGCTTGTAATGTATAATGCTATATATATCACATGCTATATATTAGAGTTGGTTGCTTGCAATGTATAATGCTATATATAACCCTAACCCTAATCCCTAACCCTAACCCTAACCCTCGCTGGTCTGCCAAACTTCGGTGCATTATCCACAGGTCATGCCAAAGCTTCGTCGATCTGCCGTCTTTGAATACTCTGGAGATCAGCTCCTTCAACTTCGGTCTGTGCGACATAATTTGCTTACAAACTACCGAGACATTATTGTTTACCGGAGTCTCCCAAAAATTCGAGGACGAAAAATACATGCTTCTCATCCACGTAGCCCGTAGAGAGTCGGACGTGATGAGTTTCCACGTCACTTTCAGGCCAGCAACTTCCTGGAGAACCCGCAAGGGTCGTAATCCATCGCCCCCTTCGTCTCTCGGATGATATAAATGCTCCCAACTGATGGCATGAACTCCCCCTCTCCATATAAAATTAGCGCAAATTTGCTCAATTTTCGAGATGGTAGCCATAGATAGGAGTATCGCCTGTAGCAAGTATTAACATTTATAATATAAAATGTGTCATAAGGTTTTTCAAGCATCAATTGTTAGCATTCATAATGTATAAATGTCGTGAGTTCGTCCTGACCAAAATTGTTAAGCCTGGAAAATTTGTCAGCTACATGTATCCTAACTATACAACGATCACTGGTAAAACACTTTTTGGACTATACATGGTATTCCGACGTGTCATTTCAGTCTGGGTAGATATATAGCCCTATTAAAGGTCCCACAATAACTCGTGCGTGAAGCATGTTTCATAATTTCTTCCTAGGTCGAATCGACCCCGTTCGAGGAAAACCAAATATTGTGCACACGTTTTTCATGACAATGCATGCATATACAACTTAGCTATTAAACATAACTTGCATGGTAACAAAAATTTAAATAGAGCAATTGAAAACTCTATATGTACAACAATTCGTTCTCATGATAAATTTGAATTTCCATTCAATGTTATTCTGATTGGCGATCCATTGGTCCCCACCATTCTGACTATTCCATGGTATCATATCACATCCGTACTGCTCTCAGTCCAGAGGTTACCACCAGGGTCGGCCCTGACCCAAGGCGGCCAAGACGGCCGCCCAGGCCCCCCGTATCATGAGGGGCCCCAAAAAAAGATTTAAGATAAATATGTTAATAATTTTTTATCTCAAAATTGAACTAGGATATATTATGGGCCTCTTTAAACACAAAGTTATTGTGGTGTAGTGGCTAGCACTTTAGACTTTGTACTAAAGGTCCTAAGATCAATCCTTGTTTGTAGCTATTTGTTTTAAAAAAAAATTAAATATTTTCCTCCCCTGAAAGTTTTTTTTAATATTTCCCTCTCCCTTGCTTCCATGGGAATGCACACAAAGAAAGAAAGAAAAAAAGAAAGAAAGGGGAATTTTTTGTTTACAATCAATGCTTAGGGACATTAGGTTTCCTTCATTACAGTATAAAGAGGAAAAGATATGAAAAAGTATATGGATAAACTTTTTCCGTCTATAGTTGTTAGAATAAAAGGACATCGCAAGACCACCAGACTCTCATCTCCCACTCAGTACATCATCAGGAAGATCCGACCTTTATGCCGCCTTACGAGAGGTGGTTTGCACAAAACCTTAAAATTTGTGTGCCAAAGTGAATATGATAAAATTAACCTATCATCTACTAACCATGTTTTTAGATATTAAGTCAAAAACCCAAACTTCAGTTCGCAGCAGTTTCTAAATGAAAGCACAGTGTATGGAAACAAAAACAGAAGATTTCCGCTACTGGGTTCTCTACTTGAGATAATAGTAGCTAGTAAAGAAGCTAAGGTCCTAAAGTTCAATTCTTAGTTGTAGCTATTTTTTTAAATTTTTTAAAAATATTTTTTACATTATGTATGGGCCTTATTTTGAAAGTTCATCCTGAGCCCCCATGAGCTCAGGACCGGCCCTGGTTACCACACTTGTTTACGCAACATTCCCAAATCTTTTTCCACAATTATATCTTTACAAAAATATTACAACATTCATTATTTCTAAATAACACGTTAACAACGATAAGATTACTCTCTTTTATCTCTTATTATTTTACTTAACATTGGCAATATTATAGAATATAGAAACAAATACTAATAATAGTTTGTTTTTATTAAGTGTAAAGTTAAACGAAAAAATGATCAAAATCATCCACCATTTGATGAATCTGGAAATTGCTGAGAAACCCAATTTCGGGGTTGGTTTGTATGAAAAACCCACTCGCATGATGGATTTTATGAAATGCCCAGAATTATATATTTACACGTTAAATATTCTAAGATTCTCTTTAGATGCTCTGTATTTACAAAATTGCCATCTTTATAATACCATAACTACCCTTCGCACAAACTCATATTTGGATTGCGATTTTCGTCTTCTTCTTCTTCACGAGAGATCTAAATTCCATTTTTCGAATCTTCAGCAGAGATCGCAAAGATCGTTCGTAGTTCACTGTGCTTTTTCTTCAGTCGAACTCCGATCATCGCTCATCATCATCATCATCATCGTAGAGAGATTTGAAGTTTTTCGACGATTAGGTCAATTGTGGAGAGAAGATCTTCTTCTTCTTTTTCATAAGAGTTAGCATCGTTTTGAAAGAAGAACGAAAACACTTGAATTTTTGTTCCTGGCAAATTATGTTCCACAAAAAAAACAAAAAATTAGGTTTTAGGTTTCTGTCGACTGTTCTTCATCATTCTCCGTGTTAAAATCACGGAGAATGACCATTTTTTGTGCTAAAACCACGGAGAATGGCCTTATCCACGTCAAGATGATGAAGGCCATTCTCCATGTCAAAATGACAGAGAATGGCCATTCTTCGTGTTAAAATAACGAAGAAGGATGGTCATTCTGCATGCTAAAACCACAGAGAATGGCCATTCTCCGTATTAAAATGACGGAGAATGGCTCCGTGAAAAAATGACTGAGAATAGCCATTCTCCGTCATTTTAACATGGAGAATGGCCATTCTCCGTGTTAAAATGACGGAGAATGGTCATTCTCCTTGGCCATTCTCCGTCATTCTAACACGGAGAATGACTATTCTTTGTCAATTAACAAGGAGAATGGCCATTCTTCGTAGTTTTAGCACGGAGAATGGAAATTCTTCGTGATTTTAGCACGGAGAATGGCCATTCTCCGTAATATTACCACGGAGAATAATCATTCTCCTGCATTTTATGTCTAGTTGAAACTTTGAAGGGCCATAACTTTTGACTGGGAGCTCGAAACGAGGTTCGGTTTGTCGCTAAAGGAGCGTATTTTTGAGGAGCCGGAGATTAACCGCTTCTTCGTTAGTCGATCTTTCGAAATTTTAGAATCGCGAAAAAAATGATGTTTGGACCTCTGTTTTAACAGTTTTACCGTTTGTCCGTCTTTTCGAAATTTTTCGACGAGTTTTTCAAGTAAGGTTTGAAGAATTTGGAGGAGAAAATCTAGATTCGAAACTGAGCGGCGTATGGAAGAAGAGGAAGTATCAAAATATTTTTTGAAAGGTAGGGTTCGGGGGTGTTTTCAATAAATTAGAAGGACAAAAAGGTCATTCAAAACCCCCTTTATATATTTTTCGCTAATTCTGGGCACGCGATGAAATGTTATTTTGCTGTGAATTTTTCATAAAACGTTTACAATTTTTGGACATTTCATAAATTATTTTCTTGATGAATTGCTTCTCGTTCCGATTATAAAAAGTATTAATGATTTATCTACATGAATTCAAGCCTAACCAGATCTTTCGAGCCAACAAGCACAATATCCAAAGCTAAGTGCAAGGGTCGAGTCATAACCTACCAATCAATTTCATGTATCCAAAAATCATATTGTGAGTCGGATCACCAAGACTAGAAGTCCAACAAGAATAAATCCAAACTAGGATTTAAAGCACCATAAAGCAGATCCCGATCAAATTTCTTTCGAAGTAGATTATTATAAACCATATAATAACTAAATAAATTGATGATCAAATATAATCCTATAGGAACAATCGATCAGGATAGACAATTGAACATCATTCGAAACATCTATTTGTTTGTCACCATAGAGAAGCTTGTATATCAAACGATTAAAAAAAAACTTCAACTACTTGTCACATTCTTAGTTGAGATTTTCAAATTTGAAATCATGCTCCTACCAAAAGGTTGAAACTACCCTAAATATATCAAAAAAATTGAGATTGGACAAGTTTTGAATCCAAAATGTATTTATTATTACAAAATGGACGTATATATATTTTATAAGTCGAGAGAATAAAAATGGGTGTCGTTAAATGCACCCCTTACTTTTATTCACTTTACCTCTTCTATTGACTTTGTTAAGTTTACTTTTTTTTTTAAATTTAGTTCGGCTTCTTCTTTTTACCCCTACATTGTTTAATTTTCTAAATCAATTAAATATTTTTATTATCATATTAACTTTTTTTAATCAGCATCACATTTGTCTATGATATTTCAATATTTTTCAACCTCCAAATATTCTAATAATTGTTAGTGTCGGAGCACAATTTTTTGATGGAAAAACTGAAAAAATGAAACAATTGTAAGAACAATGTTTCAACGCAACACTTCTAGAAAGGTTACGTAAGTATAACGAAGATCTCAGAAGATCTCGTTATGATATTACGAGAATCTAAAAAGATTTCGTAATTCACAACAGCGAAGAAGATGACAGACGAAAGATGGAAGATGGCCTGCTGGGGTGAATGATCACCGTTGCTCAACGCTATATTCGTCCCACACGAATAGCTTCCAGGAACCAGCAAGTTCGTCGGAGAACTTTGGAACACTTCTGCTCTTCTGACTCCTCGGATCGTACACGGACTCCTGTGCAAAAGCAACGCTGGTGCAAAGCTTCTCTTCTCTCTGACAGGCTCTGTTTACTTGTGTTAAGAAACACTTGTAAACTTTCGTAACCCTCTGAATATGTTATGTACCGTATATCTGCCTGTGAGAGATAGGAGACCTTATATAGGCCCGAGTAGCAACTGTCCGGTTAGCACAACATTCGGGACGTGGTAATAACCACTCCGAACGTGCAGTAACCGCTCAGATCATGCACAGGCACGATCTAAAGCAAGTTGCGCCACTCTAGCAACCCGCATGCCTTGCATCTTGTGCACAGATGCACTTGCGCCACACTGCGCCACACGCCTTGCGCGCCTTGCACATCTTGCGCCACACGCACAAAGCGCACATCACGCCACTTGCGCAACTTGCGCGCAACCTGGCGTAACCTGTGCGCAGCCTGCGCGCAACCTGGCACAACCTGTGCGCAACCTGCGCACAACCTGGCACGCACCTTGGTCGCGCAACCTAGGCCGCGCAACCTGTGCCGCGCAACGTGGCACGCAACTTGGCCGCGCAAGTGGCTCGCGCAACGAGCGCAACTAAAGCGCACTATGCGCCTAACGACGATGCTGATGTGCTAAGTGCAAAGTGCGCCAACAAAATGCCACATTACGCCTCATGAGCCCATGAGCCCGAGTCCGAGTCCGAATCGCTAAGCCCCTACGGGGCTTAGCTCCCATGGAAATAAATTTCCCAAGAGCAAAAAGCATTAATGCTTTTAATTGTTGATTTAGCCTTTTTTCTATTAGAAAAATAACCCCACATGGCACACCCATGTGCACCTCCACACCACATGTGCATCTCTAACCTAGGATAGCTAATATATAGAGATACAACTCCTTTGGCCTAGCCGATGTGGGACTAAAATTTACAATGAAAGGCCAAATCCTAACAATCCCCGACATATCTCTATATATGGGTATAAGTGTTCCCTACAGTAACTGTCCATCATCCATTAGGAGAGATGTCGCTGACGACTTGAATCTTTCCGTATGGGTCAAACAACAGACTATAATACAAGAATGGACTAAACCTTGAATTCTGCATCATAGCTAAAATTCTTCCCACTCACATAATGTAGTTACATGTGCTTCTGACTACACATTAAAGGCCCTATGCCAGCCTGGTTTCAATGTATAATTTTGGGCGTCTACAAGTTTACCCTTAAGAGACGGCCTGATATCTCTTTGTCCATACACTATAGGTGAGTTCATTATAAAGAGATATGGCATGAAGCGCTTTGCGCTTCCCTTGCGGTGCTACGCCGCTATGACATGGCTTAAAGCCGAGGCCTTATCCCGTACCGGGAACCTCATCGTAGTGTCATACTACTGTAGCATGAGACAACCGCCTCTTTGTAGTGTCAAACTACCCAGCATAAAGCCTTAGGCTCCCTTGCAGTATTACGTCGCAACGACATGGCTTGCAAGGCCGAGGCTTTATCCCCAACCGGGTACCTCATCGTGGTGTCGTGCCACTACAACATGAGGAACTCCTCCTCTTTGTAGTGCTGACTACACCCCTCTTTATTTTAACATACAACATTAGGCTAACTGCCTATTTACGGTGCTACGCCGCTGTGACTTGGCTAGCAAAGCTGAGGCATTATCCCATGCCTGAGAACCTCATGGTGGAGTCACCCTACAGTAGCATGGAGTTTCACTCCTTATAGTATTGTTCTACCGAGCTTCCTGTAAAGCACACCAGGCATTCACTCTGCATGTGAACTCATTAAGCCTTTTAAGCCAACCTTCCTACAGGATTCGTTTTCCGTAGAAAATAACAGTAGACAACAGTAGTTATAGGTCCGTAACCTCTCCATGCCCAATAGAACATGTACCCACCGTTCCTAATATTCTTTCAATTAATGGTCCTCCCTTGAACCAAAAGCTAGATGCCTAGTAGATTTCTCTTTAAACTATTAGCATAAAACTTTATGGTAGGAATACAATAATACAATATCAGAATGCCTTCAAACCCATTTTATAAGCTGTGTCACCGACCAGCTGGCGCTTGAGGCCCTTGGTGAACGGATCCGCCAAGTTCTCCTGACTCCGAACATCAATCACTACAATAACACCCCTCTTGATGAGATCGTGTACTGCCATGTGCTTCAACCGCACAGTCCTCTTATTTCCGTTGAAGAGATCATTTGATGCCACCGCCGCAGTTGCCTGATTGTCGCAGTATATCGGTATCGCCGGTATTTGCGCCCCAACCACTAGAAGATCATACATGAGCTCCCGAAGCCATTCGGCTTCCTCGACTGCGTAATCAAGTGCAAAGAACTCAGATTCCATGGATGACCGTGAGAGCAAGTCTGCTTCTTCGACTTCCACGATTTAGCAGCTCCACCCATTGTGAAAATGAATCCACCTGTGGACCTCTCGCTCTCCACCTCTGAGCACCAGCTGGCATCACTGAAGCCTTCCACTACCGACAGATCTTCCTTGTAGTACAGTGCATATGTCTGAGTCTTCTTGAGATATCTCATAACCCGTTTTACAGCTTTCCAGTGTTCAACACCTGGGTTTCTCGTGAAACGACTCAGTATTCCCACGACGAAAGCTATGTCAGGCCTTGTGGCAGTAGTAGCATACATCAAACTTCCGATTATGCTTGCATACTCCAATTGCCTGACGCTTTCCCCTGAATTAGGCTTCAACTTCAGATCACACCTGTACGGCGTATCGATCCCTGGAAGATCCCGATACCCATAATGAGTGATTATTTTCTCAATATAATGAGACTGTGACAGCGCTAGTCCAGTATCTGTCCAGATGATCTTGATCCCTAAGATCACATCAGCTTTCTCCAAGTCCTTCATACTGAACTTGCTCGAGATAAATTTCTTTGTCTCCGTGACACAACCCATATCCGTACCTAGGATAAGCATGTCGTCCACGTACGGACAAACGATCACACCTCTTCCATCAACGAACTTCGTGTAAACACACTTGTCCGTCTCGCTGACCATGTAGCCATTTGACCTTATAACTTTGTCAAATTTCTTATGCCACATAATTTCTCATGCCATATTTTGGGAGCCTGTTTAAGACCGTACAAAGATTTTACCAACTTGCAGACTTTATCTTCAAGACCCTTGACGACAAATCCCTCTGGCTGTTACATGTATATCTCTTCGGTCAGCTCGCCATGTAGGAAAGCTATTTTCACATCCATCTGATGTATCACCATCTTATGTATTACTGCAAGAGCAATCAACACTTTGATGGTGGTCATCCGGGCTACTGGAGCATACGTGTCAAAGTAGTCAATCCTCTGCTTCTGAGAAAACCCCTTGGCTACCAACCTAGCCTTGAACTTGTCAATAGTTCCGTCTGCTTTCATCTTCTTCTTGAAGATCCATTTGCATCCGATGGGTTTTGCTCCTTCAGGAAGATCAACCAATACCCAAGTGTTATTTGAGGTGATAGAATCAATTTTATTGTCAATCGCCTCCTTCCAGAAAATCGCGTCTCTGGTCTTCATCGCCTCATCATAGGTAAGCAGATCAGCTTCCACATGATAGGTGACAAAGTCACTTCCGAAGTCCTTCGGCCTCCTCATACGCTTAGCTGACGGCTCAGCTTGTTCTGGTTCTATCATTGTTTCAACAACAACATCCTCTTGGACCACATCTTCATTGAAGACTTCAGTTTTCTTCGCACCCTCAATGTTCTCCGGTACATCTGCAAGAACAATATTCTTGTGCCTTAATACAAATTTGTCTTCAAAATATTCTGCGTCGCGAGATTCAATGATATGATTTGACTCAATATCAAGAAATCTCCGAGCATCACTTTTCTCGGCATATCCTAAGAAGATCGTCTTAGTAGTCCTTGTCCCAAGCTTCTGAATCTTCAGATCTGGAAGCTTGACATATGCCAGACACCCCCACACTCGAATGACATTCAAGTTAGGTCTGACCTTGAACCAGAGTTCATGAGGAGTAACGTCTGAAGTTGCATGAGGCACTCTATTTAGAATAAAAGTGGCCGTCAATGCAGCTTCTCCCCAGTAGCACTTAGGAAGGCCAGCAGTCAACAATATTGAGTTAATAATTTCTCTTAACGTTCTGTTCTTCCTCTCTGCTACTCCGTTTGATTGAGGAGAGTACGGAGCCGTAGTCTCATTGACAATTCCATGTTCTTCGCAGAATGATGCGAATTCAAGAGACCTGTACTCCCCACCTCGATCACTTCTTATTCTTTTGAGTTGTTGTCCATTATGCCGCTCAACTTCGGCTCTGAACTCCTTGAACTTCAGCAAGTAGATGAACGCATACTTTGAGAAGTCATCGATGAAGGTTATGAAATAGTTTATCCCGACCTTTGTAGAGAACTGTTTGAAGTCACAGATATCGGAGTGTACCAACTCCAGAAGATCTGTACTTCGATTAACCCGAGGAAAGGATTTCCTTGTGATCTTTGTTTGAGCACAAACTTCACATTTCTCTACCTTACTCCCACACTTGGAGATAAGTCCTAGACTAGACATTCTGTTTATTCGTTTACAATGAACATATCCTAGCCTATTATGCCACAACTCAAGAGTATAAGCAGAAGGAGTGATTGCATTAATTACATTAATTATATTGGGCTGATTTACAAGCTGAATTTTGAACATTTTTCGGTATAAAAAGCTTTCCCGAAATATGTTCTCTTGATAGACATCACCATCTGGCCAGCATTGATGTCCATCCTGAGGCCTGCATTACAGAGTAGGCCTCCTGAGATCAGGTTCTTGGCGATAGCAGGTACGTGCTTCACGCCTTGAAGCGTCAGATACTTCCCCGAAGTCAGCTTCAAAACCACCGTCCTAATCCAGAGCACTTCAGCTTGTGCCTGGTTCGCCATCACAACCACTTCAGAAGTAGGTATGTAGGTGGTGAACCACTCCTTGCTGGAGCAGATATGTCAGGAGGCTCCAGTGTCTACCCACCAGTCAGAGTCAGTCCCTACTGCATCAACCTGTGCAATCATAGCAACAACGTCAGTGATCATAGATACCTTGCTAGGCTCTTCTTGCTCTGATTGCTTGGTCTTTGCTTTGCATTCACTTTTGAAGTGGCCGTTCTTGCCACACTTGAAGCAAGGCATCTGAGGCTTTGGCTTCTTTTTCTTGAAAGAAGTTTCCTTGACTTTCAGATTGTCAGGGTCTGTCACGACCCGCACCCTAGAGTAAGGGTACGAGACGTGGGTACGTCCAGTCTACGTTGCAGTATCGACGGTAGAACGCTGTCCTAGGTCACAACATCTAACAGTTTAAGGTAATAAACAGTTATACTCCCCGAATGGGGGTGACATCAGTATATATCTCAATCACAGCTAAGGTAGAATACGATAAGATAGAAGATAGATATCCAGAATAAAAACACAGAAATACAATCCAGAATTCTAAGTGTCTAAATTGTAATGCCTGTGGTTCGTATTACGTATCTTGGTATACGTGTACGTATTATGACTCGTATTGCATGTCTCCCTGCTTGGTTTATTTGGCATTTTCATTGCTTGGTTCACCTTGGGATTGGTTCGGCTAGGCTTGGGTTTGCTTATTTGGTTCATCATGAACCAAGTGGACCGAACCAACTCCCACCTACCACCCCACTCCTTCCTTTATTAGCCGCCCAACTCTCTCTCTCTTTATTACTCTTCTTCATTTACTTCTTCTTCTTCTCCACCAACACTTCCTCACCTACCAGGAAGAGAGCTAGGCAAGTGTAACTTGCTTCACGAAGGAACTTCCATTTTGTTGTTCTATTTTCTTCTCCTCAAGATCCTAAGCATCTTTAGTACTTAGTGTTTTCAAATTCCATGGCTCATTATACGTAGATCTAAGTTTCTAGTATTTTCGATCTTCTTGGTTTTGATCTACTAAAATAGTTTGTTTTCGAAAACTAAGAGCTCCTTGCAGTAGGCCTCATGATTTTACACAAGTTTGGTTTTGGGATGGCCGGATTTCACCAAGTCCTGGCCGAGATGGAGTTCCTGAGCTTTTACGCGTGTTTGCTTTGGCCATGGGGAGAAGATGAAGTTTTACGCACACGTTTTAACGTGTTAGCGTAGTGTTTAGCCCTTACGCCCACGTTTTACGTGTCAGCATGTTATATCAGTCTTTTACGCACACGTTTTACGTGCCAGCGTTTATTTCGGCCTTTTACGCTCACGTCTTAACGTGCCTGCGTAGTGCCCCTTTTACGCTCACGTATTACGTGTAAGCGTATCCCGCTCTATGCAGGGTTTATCGATTTTACGCTCGGGGCACTCCCGTTAGCGTAAAAACGTGCTCACGTACTGCCTCTTTTTACGCACACGCCTCGCGTGCCAGCGTACTCATTTTACGCTGAGTGTTCGATTTTACGCTCGGGGCTCTTCCGTTAGCATAAAATCGAGCTCGCGTAAAATCCTTAGCTCGCGTAAGATTTTCACGAGCGTAAAGTTGTCCGAGTTTTCCTCGCGTAAAGTTTTACTCGCGTAAAATATGCTCGAGAGTTCGCGCGCGTAAAATTTTACGCGCGTACAATCTCGCTAGCGTAATGCTTGGCTAGCATAAATCCCAGCCGTATGCTCCCTTGCTCGCGTAGAGCTTGCTAGCGTAAAGCTCACGCGTAAAGTTTCACTAGCATAATCGGTGGTATGCGCGTAGAAACTTGAAATGGCATGGTATGACAAGTATACCTGACATGATTTTCTCGAATTGTTGTTGCGACGGCTAACATGACATGACACGACCTGACAAGAATGATTGACCTGGACACCATGGACGATTGCGTTTGTACATATAAATCGGTACTTTCTTGCATCATGTCTAGGATAGGGATCCCTGAGTACCACGGTCAGGAATACCTACTGAAATTGACTAAGGCTAATAAACTAGAATAATTCAGTAGACATGAAGAGATTCCCAGCTACATGCAATCTCGTTTGTTTCACTTAACAAAATGCCAGGAAAATTGGCTTTTAAAAATAAAACGAGAAAAAGTACAAGTAGTACAAATTTGATTCTGGAAAAGTATTGCTATGAAAGTCTGATCTGTAAATGATCACTTTGTTCCTTGGACCATACGATGATGATGAAGATTGTTGTTTGAAGTTGAACAATTGGAAGAACTAAGTCACCAGAAAGGTATCGACGCACTTGGGCACTGATGGCGAGGCCGAATGCTTTCCTGCTTTGCTTTACTCTGTTCTGAAAGAAAGGTTGAAGTAGAATGCTTTGGAGAATCAAAATCTCTGAGTTCTAGCCGCTCTGTTCCCTCTTCTCCCTTTTTCCCCCCGTCTCTGTGTGATAAATAAGTCTATTTATAGATTTGGGCTCTCGTGCGTAAAAACTCAGCAAAAGTTCCGTCTTTACGCTAACAACTGCCACCCATGACCAAAGTCATCCTTTGCATATGTTGACACGTGTCCCATCATTTCAGTAAGAATAGGATGCACGTACACACGTTCTTCGAGATGTGTGGCATGAAAGCCATGTAGGCAAACCACGTTCCAAACTGGTCAGATAAATAGGGCGTAAAAATATCCCAAATGTACTCTGAGCGTAAAGCAGTAGACTAGGCATAAAATAGCCCTGACATAGACTTCTCGCGTAAAGTGGTTGTTATATAACCTTGAGCATAAAAGTAGCTCAAATAGACTTTACGCACACGTCAACTTTGAGTGTAAAAACTCAAATAGTCTCCATGCGTAAAAGAAGTCACACTATGAGCGTAAAGTAGCTCAGTCTACGTACTAAACGACAACATTGGTCTCTGTATAAAACAAATCCCTTCGAATTCTGTGATATATGCCATCATTAATATCTTCATGTCAGAGTTTGCATTAAATGCAAGACTTGACAGCTTTGTCCAGCATAAAAGTAGTTAGTCTGTCTTAGGCGTAAAACCATTGGCATAGACCCGAGCGTAAAGTGATTAGCCTCTCCTTAGCGTAAAAATAGATCATTATGAGTGGAATGATCCATCTCCTTGACTCATTAAATGAAGCACTTTTTACGCTCCTACAAGACCCCCTTCAAAGTTTTCAAATATCTCCAAAATTTGAAACACTTTGAACAGAAGCGTAAAAGTTAAGATTTGACCAGTCAGCGTAAAATTCAGGATACGCAACAGTCATCCGCGTAAAAGTGGGGATATCCAACAGTCGGCGTAAAAACCAAGAGAATGGTGTCGGTCAATACTTAACCGTCACAATAAATTTTCTTCACGAAATTTTGGAATGTTTCTTCATCTCCCGAGTTTACATTTAATAATGAGCAGTTTCCCATAAGGAATCTAAAGAGTTGATTTAATTATATAAATAGAGAGAAATTCCTCATTTTTTTGCCATTCATCCTCACATTGTCATGGCGCCAAAGAACAACAAAGAGGCTTCGAGCTCTAGGATTGATTTTGAGCGATCACACAACTTTTTAGAGTGCTTTGGAGTGACTCCGGCAGTCTTTAGTAGTATCGATGGTGGTCCCCCAACTGCGTATGAAGGGCCAGGAGCTGCAGAAGCATTTCTTAATCTGATGCGTCCTTACGGGATTCGCAATATGCGCGAGTTGGGTGCCTCCCTTCGTCAGCCCAACGAAGGAGAGGAAAAATAATGTTTTATGTATTGCGACTCTTTTATCTGTAGGGGTCCACTCCCCCCTTTTTATAAATAAAATCTTGATGTTGATCTCGTCTGTTGATGCATAGAATTGTTCAACACTTCTTTTGACTGCTTCTATGGTTTGTTCATTCCCAAGAGAAACAAAACAACACGTGGCATTTGTCTTGTGGTCACGACTGCCTTTTAATAGGATCTTTCCCAAAATAGGCTCACGCCAACCGTTTCTTCAACCCTTATCAATAGCTGAGTTAAAGAATATTTTATACATTCTCATTCTCATTCTCATTCTTCTGAAGATCACTACAAGGATAAGGGCTTTAGGCCACAAAATATGGGACGACCAAAAAAATTTAGTCGTCCAAACTAATCTTTATAGACTAAAAAGTACAATTGCCACCTAAAGTCCACCGGATTGGCAAAAATAATTGTAAACTCTCTTGCGACTATTAAATAGTTTAGGCCGACCAATAAGTTATTCGCAAGAAAACCCTAAGACGAATAGGAAAATATTTCTCATCTAAAGTAGTGCAGAAACATTGAATTTTACACCAAATTTTAGACGATGATGAATATTTTTTAGGCAATAATTTATTTAGTCACAACATGTTTTGGCAAAAACATTTATGCTAACCCAAAATGCTTTTGCCAGAAATAAAATAACTTAGTGGCCAAAAGATGTTAAAGATATTGTTACAAAAAAATATAGGCCAAGTTGAAACAAACTAAAAGAAAAATAATATATACATAATACAACAAAAAGCTTATCGACAGTTTTAAAATGACAAAAACTTAATGTTTTTCATTAGGGCACCAAAATTTTAGCATTCTAAAATATATTTCCCCCTAAATTCCTAAAGCTCAAAGCTTCTTCTTTGCCCCCTTTTTATATCAGCAAGGGGCCTCTCCTTATTTCCCCATTTATTCTTCTGTATCGAGCGCTGAATTCAAGCCCCTCGCGGCCTCCATCTCCACGACGTTAGGTTCGGTTGACGGTGAGGGGTCGGCCCGGTTTTCTTAGGTCAGTGGTATTAGGGTGCACGGGATGCGACACATAAGGATCTTTGGCATCGGGTCAGCTTGGGAGGAGATCAAGGCTGACGAGGGGATTGGCTCGGGTCAAGGGTTGAAGTCGGATGGCGAGGCGACAGGGAATGGGCGGTTTGGAATGAGATGAAGAAGGACGTCAGGGCCTTCGAATGGTTGGCGGCCTGGTTGTCTTCTCCTCCCACTTTCCCTCTGACCTTGCTTCCTTCTTCTACATGCGTTGCTTTGGCCTCTCTTCCAACAACTTGACCTTCCCTTTCGTCCTCTAGGCATGCGCCTGCCTCTGTGTCCGCATCCATACCCACGTCCTCAAGTCCATCTCCGACGACAACATCTACGTAAAGAAATATATTGTCTTGACTAGTGCCGGCATCTTGTTTGACAAAATGCCAGAACGAAATGTCATCTCAAGGTTTGTAGATCCATTTTCTTCTGTAGTTATATAATCACAAAGGTTTATTTGAAATGTATTGTACAGTTTGGTCTTTTTTCTCACAGATGGCTTCAAGCAGAATTATGCATGGGAGAGCCTGTTGTTCATTGTTGCGGAGTATGGGTATGTTGATAATTAAGATTTGAGACCTAATTTTCAAATAGGAGAATTCTATTGTTGTATTGTTTAAGAGTCTCTACTGACTTCTGAACCCTTGTACTCTTTTGTAGACAAGGCCAGCCCTCACACCAGGGCTGATAAATGAAGCAAGTTACATTGACATAAATGGTAACACAACTATTTTTGACAGTTTGAAGAACAACCATAAAGTGAGCTTTGATGGGAGACATTTTTACTACAAGGTAACCACTTTTGTGTCACATACACATATTGATCGTCTGAAAAAGTGTTCTGTATTTGTCATAACATATTACATTTTTACAATTCATTTGCAAAGGTTGCGCTCATGTTTCATTTACGAGGGTGTCATGGATAAAAAAGGTTTGGTGCTTGCATTCTAGAGGACTTGGGTTTGCTCCATGTAAACAACCTCTCCATGAAATAAGAATAAGGTTAGGTTGGGTTTGGTATTTGCTGAAATTTATCATAAGCTGCTTACAAAAGCACCCCTCCCTGTTCTCTGAAGCAACCCCAAATAGGCAAAATCTTCTCAAAAAATAAGCAACCAGCTCTTACCAAACAACTCTTGCAAAAGAAAGCAACTACTGCTCAGAAAAAGCAGCAAAAACAACTTAAATAAGCTGTAGCAAGCCAACCTAACAAGGTTGCTTTCAAAAAAGAAAATAAATAAAGAGCTATGGCTTTGTCTGAACCATTCATGTTTTAGTTCATTGGTCATATGTGTATTTAGGTTTTCTCCTGAGATAAATTTTCTTCTTATTTCGATTACTACGTTTCAAGACTGAGCTAAATATTGTTAAATCCCACTGTACCTAAAAGGCATAAATTATGAATTGTAGAAAATGTTATCCAAATAGAATTACCAACCCCATGATCTTTTGTTGTTAAGGTTCCCCCTTATATGGTCTTTTGGAAAAGCTCAGCAGAGATTGGAATTATTATGATGTAATTAACCCATACACCGTCTTTTGCATCGATATGAATTTAACCCTACCAATGTCTTTGCCTAGGTTGACTATTGCTCATGTTAAAAGCCACCTACAGGTGATGAGTTAATTGATGTATATCTTGTAAATGCTTTGTTCATGTATTATTATTGTTTATTCTTGTCTATGACAAACATCGAGTCTTGTATTTT
Organism: Iris pallida; assembly: GCA_029216955.1. Taxonomy (NCBI): domain Eukaryota; kingdom Viridiplantae; phylum Streptophyta; class Magnoliopsida; order Asparagales; family Iridaceae; genus Iris; species Iris pallida. Next base: position 11,434,999 of record JANAVB010006397.1, on the reverse strand, counting down.
CCAGCCAATAAATATAGTTATTCTATTAAAACAAAAAGTATGTTGACGTTCCCGTCTTATTGCTTGCTTTCAGAAGCACAGGATGTCAAATTTTGTCTTGGAGACGTCTAATAGTAAGCCACTTTCTATTTTACGTAAATTTTGCAAATGCTACCTTGTTTATATTTAACAATTATGGCATTTCAGGAGGAAAGCCTGAGAGTAGAACGATATCTAAAATTATACTGAATTTCTCTGTTGCATCGTAAGTTATGCAACACGTCTAAATCTAACAGTCTTTTTTAGCTTCAATAAAGTTTGCCAATATAAAATCTTCAGTTGTCAATGATTAGGTAGGATAAGAATAATTATATGTCTCTTGATTATTTTAGACCAAAAAGCTTAGACAAATTTCATATTATACATTCTTCTCTAAAATGTGTTGTCGCTTGCCAAATAGTATTTGCAGCTCTTTAGAACAAATAGTGTTTGCAAAGATAATTGTGATTTAAGTTTTTTTTTCTACAAAAACATAGTCACACACCTTGTTTGTGTCTTCGTAGAATAGTTCTTAAAAAAATCATTGGCTTTAAGTTTACACCTTTGTATTGGCCCCTTCTTATTATCATATTAGTTGTTCCTTTTGGTCATGTCTTCCGATTACAACACTATATTGAAGTATATAATAGCATAGTTAATATGTGTATTACTTTTCAAACCAGGTTGAAGTTATAAAGAAGATTTTTTAATACGTAGCTCAATTGAGAAGGGTCAGCAAGGGACATGGTAGGAACATAAACAAAGACTTCACTAGCCTATTGCCCATAATCTTAGTTTTATCGTCCTTGACATGGTGTCAAATATGTTTCGTGGTCTTTTCTGCAGGGGTTTGGCATTTTGATCAATCACTTCTTGAAGAGCATGTTGCTTGAGGATATGAGAAGGAACATGTTGGGGTTGGGTTTAGAACTATGTATTTGTTTAAAGGGTCTTGTTTGTCCATTTAAAACCTCAGCAGTTGTTTGTCTATTTAGAATTACAAGAAAAATACCTTATTTAAAGGGCTGATGATATCAATGTTTCGATGGTTGTTTCAGTCATAGGACTATTAAAACAACTGTTGAGGTATTCCTCTTAATCTCAGTTAATTTTGTAGTGTTAATGGTAACTTTCTATACTATAAACAAAGCTTGTCCTTTTCTATTTTGTAGGCATCATCTTCTAACAGATGATGAATTAGGTCCATTATATGATTTATTTCTTGACGAACCACCCATGATTCGTCATGCACTTGGTAAACTAGTATATGATCACTTAATTGCACAAAACATTAAAAAGCTCTCAATCAGGTTCAAAAGGTATTCTCTTTTATAACTAAATCTCTAATTGAAATAATTTATCCTTCTATTCATTACATGCATCAGTTATTGAGCCAAATATCTCCAGGTGCAAATACTATGGGAATTTCTTGATGATCTAATCTTGAGTGCTTACGTAATTGATGATGTTTAGGATGATATAAAGGCCATGATAGTTTAAAAAAAGGCCATTATAGTATATTCCTCAATAACTCATGCTTTAGTTGTACTATTTGATAAGATTTGGTTCATTTTACCTTACTCTTGAACCTTTATACAACTAATTTTCCTTCTATATATGTTTTTTCTACAGGACTAGAAGTGTATTTTATCTATGCTTCTGATTGTTTTCGAATCACGACCTGATACCTTAGTTCAGGTATTGCAAAGCTATGTATTTTTTTGTCCCATTTCATATATACGCATCATTTGGTACATTCTCCTGTATCTTAAATACCCTCAAACTATTTTTTTTGCTCTACTTATGCAAGATAACCCTCAAACTAATTTTTTAGCTCTGCTTATGCTAGATATTCCTAAAACTGGATGTCAGCCTGATATCAGTCATCTATCATACGTTCTCAAGGCTACATTTGTAATTATATTAAAAAAATTGGGTTGACAGATACTGGACCTATCTAGAAGCATTGACTCCACACCTCCTTTACAGATGCATTGCGTTAGGATTAAATTTATTTAAACTTGTCAAGAAATCAAACTCATATAAAGCACATCGATTGGAATTTTGAATCTTATTTGGCACCAAATTTGGAGTGTTCACCAATAAAACTTCTAATATACTGTTTGTCCCATGTGCTTAGCTTCAGATTTTGTTCAACTTTTGACAAGTCATATTTCATATATTCATGAGTTATTCATGAACAGTTCTCTATTTTTGTATATGATCAACTTAGTGTAGATGGTGAGTTGTCTAATCTTCTTGGAAAAATCTTGTAGAGTTCCTCGTCTAGTAGAAAAACTGGTGGGTCGATAAATCTCAGGTTGTCACTCAAGAAAAAGGCTTTCCAACTTAAAGCAAGAAGGGAAGCTTATTGAACCAAAGAAAGAACTTTAGAGGGCTAAAATTTCAGAAAAGTAAGTGTATAATACCAGGAAAAAAAGGAGATAGGATAGATTACCTAAAAAGTCTTGGATATTAGCTTGCATGAAAAAAAGGAGATCGGATAGATCCCCCTAAAAGTATATATATACCCGACCTGCTCCAATATGACAATTATCCATGTATTGCGGCATCAGTGGATTCGCTGATGTGAATGCCATTTGTGTTTTTGCTGTCTCTTGGAGCCCTGACATGGATATCCGATATTCTTATTGTATCAGACTTTAGATATGTTAAAGAGCATTTGATGTGCATTCTTGACGGTCAGGCCCTTCACCCTTTCGGAAATTGATCTTTATAAGAAAGAGAATTGTAAATTATTGGTCAGGCCCTTCACCCTTTAGGAAATTGACGGTCAGATTTTAAACGACTGTATCTATTAAACAGTTTCTGATTTAATATGAGTAATAGGTTTTACTGGTTTCAGGTTAGTTTTACTGGTTCAACTGAAGTAAGATGGTTGATGATGCAAGCAACTGCAAAGGGGCATTCGAAGCACGCATCGCTTAAACTCGGTGGCAAGTCCCTGTCATTGAATTCAACAATGTTGATGCAGAAATAGTGTCCATTTAGCCACATTTCACAACAAGACGCTCTTCCTCTCCCTACAACTCAATACTAGAAGCAGTGGGGCGTATCATGGACGTTACCTAGATAGAGTTATTTTTTCAAAGAAATGATGGTGGAGGAGCAAGCTTGTACATATATGGATTGAATGATATTTAATTCGAAAAATTTAAGATGTTGGTAGTATGTATTTTTGGTATTGGATTGTACGTATATGGATTGAATGATATGTTTAATTCGAAATGAATGCTTTAGTAGTTTCTTAAAGTGATATCTTGAATATATATTTGTTGTATTTGGGATGGATTAACTTTTTTTTAAATCGAGTAGAAATCGAGCAGTATTGGAAAGTGCTTGATTATTGATCGAGCAATATTGTTTTTATAACATTTTAAAAATAAGTGTTATATATGTGTATCCCATTTATAATGCTTGAAAAATAAGTGTTATATATGTGCATCATATTTATAACACTTTGGAAAATAAATGTTATATATATGCATTCCATTTATAACGCTTCGAGTAAAAAGTGTTGCATATGTATATAACATTTATAACGCTTTTAAAATATTTATAACACTGATATTTATAACACTTGAACGCTAACTAAAAAGCGTTATACAAAGCTATTTATAATGCTTTTTAGTAATCACAAAAAGGTAATTTTGTTGTAGTAGTTTCTTAGGCGACCAATGATAGTCGCCACAGACTACCTTTGGCGATCAATAGTAGTCTCTACATACTATTTATTGCGACCAAGTATAGTTGTCAAAAAGTGTCTTAGGCAACAAATGATAGTCGTCACACACTACCTATTACGACCAATCATAGTCACCACCAACCACCTTGGGGGACCACTGATAGTTGCTACAGACAACCTCTTGCAACCAAATGTTGTCACCATAGACTACCTTTGCCAACCATTTTAGTCAACAAAGGTATTGGCACATCTTTCCCTCCAAAATAATCCTACACCCTAAGGTGACAATGCCTTCTTGGCTAAAATTTTGGAATGACAAAGATATTTTCTCGCAACAGTGTAGTAGCCAAAGATCTTTTGCAACTAAAATGCTTAATTAGTTGTCCCTTACTTTGGGCCAGGAGCCTGAGGCGACGATGTTTGCGACCAAGAAATTTGGCGACGATAAACCTTAGGCAACTAATTTTGCATTGAGGTGACAAAAAACTACTAGTCGCCTAAAGCCCTTTTTCTAGTAGTGGATAGCTTTTTTGCAATGTCATTCTCCAACAAATAACGATGGCGATGCTTTTCGATGGTGTTCCTCTGTACGCTCAGTCACCAGACATTGATTCAACCACTCTTAGAGCCGAACCATTCGACCTTAATGGTAAGTTTGATCGTAAGCAATTGTCTGTCTTTGAACTTTTTGTTGAAAACAGATGAGCATAAATTCTTGACAGATGTAGAATCTTATAAGTCAGATGCACGGGCGTAAAAAGCCTTGCTAATGAAGTGCACATGAAACAATGGCGTAGAAGCCTTGTTGAATAGTGGTACACCTGAGACACTGGCATAAAAGCCTTGTTGAATAGTGGTACACCTGAGACACTGGCGTAAAAGCCTTGTTGAACAGTGGTACACCTGAGACACTGGCGTAAAAGCCTTAGGCATAAAATCCTTGTTGAAGACAAAACAAGATGCGTAAGCATCTGTTTTTAGTTAGCGTCTAATGATACTTCTGTTTAAAACAATTTTTCTTTGTTGTTTTCTGCAGAAGTTTGGCTGAAGAGCTTTTCCAGAACCGGTATTGGCGACTTTGATGCTGTGAGGAGCATTCTTCTGACATCAACATCAGGGAGCTCATGCGCTTTTGACGCGTAAACCAGACAACTCAGAACTCTTCGTGGGATAGAAGGGTCTTCCTCTGTTGGTAGGAAGAGCCTTTATACACGGAGAGTTGGATGGTGGAGTCGACTCTAACCCAAGAAATTGGGTAGTAGAGTTCCTTTCACGGCAGAACTAGGAATCGTATCCCAATGCTGGATACATTCCTATCTCCTCTGAAAGGCCGCCACTTCTCCACCAGTTGTATTGGCAGCAACACGCCTTCGGGCCACCATACCCTGGGGTTCTCCTCTCGTCTGAGAGAGAAGACCAGAGTTAATTCCTACTGTTCTGGTTGCCAATGAGGCTCAGACAGCAAGAAATTGACCCCAACAACGAATCCGACAAAGAAGATCCAAAGAAGAAATAGATCTCCATTATGATTTATAAGAAAGTCTAAGAAATGTAATAGACTTTTATGATGATATGAGAGTAGAAATATCAAATCTTCTATGCTCAATGATTTGTGTCTATCCAGATGTAGTATGGACATGATAGATAATGAAATTTTGTTTTCTGTTTAGAGTGTACAATACTATCAGAGGTAATATGGACATGACAGTATGTAAAAAACTCAAAAGAAAATTAGATTAATATCTATGCAGAGGTCAAATAGAAATGATAGATAGGAAAAGTAAGTAGATTTAATATTTATCCAGAGGTCATGAAAACATAATAAATAACAAATCCCACTTTTTAATCAATTGATAAAATAGAAGATTTAAAATCTCTCTCAAAGGAGACAAGAAAATCAGCTTAACCAAACCTTGGTAGCTGGGGAATAAGAAGACAGATGTCATGAGCATATACGCCAAAAAGATGGACGAACCAACGTATCTTTCGGGAAAAGAAAATATTGATTCAATTCCATAATTAAATGGATGAACCTGATAAAATGAATCGACAGGCCTTTTCGGGAATGAAAGGTTGTTTTCAATTTCAAAGACCGATTCATTTATAGTCCTCATCTATAAATAGGTGAGAACTCTTTGTAACGTTTTATTCTTATTTCCACTCCTCCATTGGAAATGTCTTCCAAGGATATGCAGCAAAAGAATAAAGTCTCCATAAAGGTTGAGGACGTCATCGAGACACACCCCGTTGAGCCAATTGTGTCAGGCTCAACCGAAGTAGGCGAAAGCTCTTCTACGCCCAAGCCACCACAAGACATCCTTGCTTTCTTAGTAGAGCCAGGGAAAACTTCTGAAGAAAAGGCGCTGAGGATGGCTGCCTGCAGATTTTTTATGAACTCAGGCAACGATGCCTTCGAAGTACTGGCTGACTATGTATTCAATAAGGAAGACAGTGGTCCTTGTACTTAATCCTTTATTCAGAACAAAAATAATAAAAGGAATTTTATTTTTATTCTCTTTTTTTTTAACATAGTACTTCTTAAGAAATTTGCCATTGATTGACATCATGAGTAGATCTCCATTAGGCTTTGATAACCGATAGGCGCCACTAGAAAACACGGACTCAATTACATAAGGGCCTTCCCATTTCGCTTGGAATTTCCCTTTGCTTTTGTGAGTCATCACCATCGGTCTTCGAACAGCTAATACAAGCTCGCCAACCTTGAATACCCTCTCTTTAACTTTACGATTGAAAGTTCGAGATATATAGGCTTGATATAGCTCAATATGTTGTTGTGCTTGAAGACGCTTCTCGTCCAATCCTTCGAGTTCTTGGAGTCGTAAGCGATCATTATTTTCTGTAGTTAGCTCATTAGCAATGGCTATTCGAAGAGATGGAATCTGGATTTCTAATGGAAGGACAGCTTCACATCCATAAACCAATGAGAATGGTGTAAAACCAGTAGGAGTTCGGACTGTTGTTCGATAAGCCCATAAACATTCTCCAAACTTCTCATTCCAATCATGTTTATTAGAATAGACGAACTTTTTGAGAAGTTTGATGATCGTCTTGTTGAAAGCTTCGGCTAAACCATTAGCAGCTGGATTATAAGCCGTAGAAGCCAGATTTTGAATTCGATTCTTATCACAGAACCGATAAAATGCCTGACTGGCAAATTGTGGTCCATTGTCATGAATTATTCGTCGAGGAATCCTGAAGCGATAAATGACATGATGTTTGATGAAACTGATTACATTAGATGTCTTCACTTTAGTAAGGGGAACTGCTTCTGCCCACTTGGAAAAGTAATTGGTTATAGCTAATATAAACCGATGTCCCTTAACAGAAGGAGGGTTAATAGGACCAATGATATCCATGCCCCAAGCTTCGAAGGGCCAAGAGGCTGCTGTAGGATGTAAAAGTTTAGACGGTTGATGAATAAAATTGGTATGAATCTGACATGCTTTACATCTTCTGGCATAGTCTACAGCATCTGCTATCATAGAAGGCCAATAATACCCCATTCTTCGAATGCGGTCTTGTAATTTAGGACCCGGTTGATGAGCACCACAAACGCCATCATGAGCTTCTCGCAGTATTTGTTTGGCTTCACTTTCTGAGAGACATCGCAGCAAGAGTCCATCATATGAACGACAGTATAGCATATATAAAGACGAATTATAATAAAATCGAAACAATCATCTCTTGATTGATGCAGCTTCTTTTGGGTCTTCAGGCAAAATCCTATGAACTGCATAATCAATGAATGGAGTTCTCCAATCCTTCTGCTGGGAACTTGACTCTGTGACATAACTTTGTTCAATATGCAGATTATTCTTCACACAGAACAAGTCTCGGTCCAACAAAGTAATTGTATTTTGCCTTCGGATTGGAACAGCCAAGTCTGCAGCTAAGCTAGCAAGAGCATCAGCCTCCACATTCTGAGAACGTGGTACAAATTCAATGAAGAATCCTTTGAATGAAAGGACCAACTCGACTACCACTTGATGATAAGGGATGAGATCTGGATTTCTGACCTCATAAGTCCCTCTAACTTGATTAACGATCAATTGAGAATCTCCATAAGCTTCTAGGAACTCAATGTCCAATTGTTTTGCTACTTGGAGACCGATCAATAGAGCATTGTATTCTGCTACATTATTGGAGCATGGTTCATTGAGAGAATATGCACGGTATATGACCATTTTGTCAGAAGAAACCAAGACGATTCTTACCCCAGAGACAATATTGCCTTTAGGTCCTACTCGTGATGCTCCATCAAAATATAATTGCCATATGTCATTCTTCAAAGTCATGTTACAATCCACGACTTCATCTGGAATGTCCTCATATAACTTCGAAGTTTCAGGTATAGGATGAGCAGCTAAGAAATCAGCTAATGCTTGGCCCTTCACTGATTTTTGAGGTACATAAACCATGTCATAAGGAGTGAGCAACATCGCCCAGGTAGCTAACCTGGAATTAAGAATGCTCGGTTTTCTCATCAATACCCGAATGGGATTTATTCTGGAGATGACATGAATAGTCTGTCCAGTGACATAATACCTTGTCTTTTGGACGGCAAAAACCAAAGCTAGACATTCCTTTTCCACAGGAGTATACCTGTGTTCAGCTCCGACCATCATTCTGCTCAGATAATATATTGCTTGTTCATGACCCATATCACTTTTCTGTGCAAGAAAAGCGCCAAGTGAATGATCAAAGGCTCGAACATATAACAAAAATGGCCTTCCTACCACCGGAGGTACCAGAACAGGTGGATTTGTAAGGTATTGCTTAATGTCATTGAAGGCTTTCTGACATGCTTCATCCCAAATAAATGATACACCTTTCTTTAATAGACGGGAGAAAGGTTGACATCTCCCAGAAAGATTAGATATAAATCTTCTGATATAAGCAATACGACCCTAAAAGCCACGGAGTTCGTTTAGATTACGAGGAGAACACATTTCAAGAATTGCTTTATCCATATCAGGATCAACATGGATACCCTGAGAAGTAATAACAAATCCTAAAAACTTGCCACTGGAAACCCCTAAGAAAGACTTAGTAGGGTTCATTTTCAATTGATGCTGACGCATCAATTCAAATATTGTCTTCAAGTCCTGAATGTGATCATCCTTTGATCGACTCTTAACAGCGATGTCATCTACGTAGCATTCAACTATCTTCCGTAGATGTTCTTGAAAGATGTTGCTCATAGCCCGTTGATACGTGGCACCGGTATTTTTAAGACCAAACGGCATAACCGTATAGCAGTAAACCCCAAGGGATGTACGAAAAGCAGTATGCTTCTCATCTTCTGGATGCATCTTGATCTGATTGTATCCTGAGAATCCATCCATGAAAGACATGCGTTCAAAACCACATGTATTGTCTATCATAACATCAGTAATTGGAAGTGGAAATTCGTCCTTTGGACAAGCCATATTAAGATCTCAATAATCTATGCAAACTCGGACTTTTTCGTTCTTCTTCATAACAGGAACAATATTGGCAACCCAATCTGGGTGTTGCTCTTCACGAACAAAGCCACATGTAATCAACTTTTTGACTTCTGCTTCAATTGCATCCATCATATCTGGTCTAAAGTGCCGTTGCTGTTGTTTTACAGGCTTGACATTGGACAAAATATTGAGTTTATGAGTAGCAACTTTAGGATCTAGCCCTGGCATATCCTCATAACTCCATGCGAAAATGTCAATATATTCTTTGATAAGTTTTATCAACTGTTCTTTTTCATCTTTGGAAAGATTCTTACTGATGAATATTGGTTTGGACGCAGTTCCATCTCCAACATCAATCTGGATAACCTCATCCTCTGTAGGTGGATGTCGATGTTCAAAACGAAGTTCCCACTGAGTATCTATCTGTTGAGCCCAAGGATCATTCTCAAATGGTTCAGATTCAACATCAGTTTGAACCATATTGACTGAGAATATCTGTCCAGATTCATCGTATGAGGAACGAGACATATCGGATTCCATGAATTGAATTTCTTTCGAATCTGATGATTATGAAGAGCTAGAAGAGAATTCTTCTTGTATATCGTCATTAAATATGTGGGACGGATCATATCCCAACCCATGATGAGTCTTCTGGTAAAACGGATCACTACATAATGGTAGTCGTCTACCCTTGCCTTGATTGAGACCTTGTATGGTCTTCAAATCATACCCCATATTCTGGATAATCTTGATAGATTGTTGACTATATTTGTCAATTCGGATTTTTCCTTTATCTTTATCTTTCAAATCATCCGACTGAACAACAGGGATATTTCTAGCCAGGCCAAACACAATTTGGCGCTTGTTTTTCTTATTAGACGGAACAACGAAATAAGATTCTTTGTGACGTCTAAAAGTTACGCAGGCTTGTGATGAAGCGGCCACAGGTAGAAGATAGGGGGAAGATTTTAGGAACTTTTGAGCATAAGGTCCGACATCAACCTGAAGAGGAAAATAATTTTCCTTATGGTCGATGTATAAAGTTTCTTCTGGTTCTATGTCACCTTTATATTGATGACTTTGATTATCAGAAGATAAAGTCATCCTTTCGATAAACTTGACAGCCATATACTCGAAAAGGAAATCTTCATTGATATCAAAAAGTACAGAATGATCAATATTTACATCATTTACAATTTGACTGCTACGCTTCGGATTAATCATCAGTGGACCATTATCCGTCTTCTGCGTAGTTTTGCCAAGATTGACAATCAATGGTGGTTCTGGATCATTCGTACAAGAAGTACGCCCTTTGACCTTGATCATAAAAGGTTGAACTTGGCTTTTAGCAGGAATATTTATTAATTTCTCAGATGAAGCTTGAGTTCTTCCTTTAACCTTGATTATCAAAGGTTTATCATTGACAGGTTGGGATTGGATTCGTCCCTTGACTATGATCTTCAAAGGTTGCTCTTCTGGCGGATCTTCATTAACAGACTGATCCTCGGTAGATGATTGATCTTCAGCTATGTCTGATATCTCTTTCACATGCTCTTGTTTATAAAGCCTTGAATCAGAGAAATAGGCTTCGACACCCTTGAAAGGATTGATATCAGCAAACTCAGTCTTCACAACTCCTTGGGAATCCACGTACTTGAAGCATTGGTGGAGAGTTGAAGGCACGATATTATGTTTGTGAATCCATGGTCTCCCCAGAAGGATATTATAGGAGACGTCTGAATTGATAACATAGAAAGTTACCATAGTTCGAAGATCACCAATCTGAATCTGCAGACGAATCTTTTCCAGTGGTTTGCTCTTGCCAGAGTTAAAACTAACTATCGTAGTACTAGTGTAAGTCAGATCACTAGTAGGAATCCTCAGGGGTCTTAGCATACTCTGAAGAATTATGCTAATTGAGGACCCAGGATCAATATAAATCATGTCAATTTTAGTGGATCCAATATACCCAGTGTAGCACAGAGGCCTGTCATGTTTGTTATGCTTCAACAGCATATCCTCTTGTGTAAAGGTGATGTTGGGAATTGCTTCCATCACACTATGACATTACGAACATGACACTGGTGTATTATCAGGACTCTTGAGTTGAGCCAAACATGAATCTGCTTGAAGTAAAGCTTCACTCAAAGTCTCTCTGCTTTCTCTAGAAAGACGAAGCAGCTCAAATATAGATAGTCTAGCCGGAGTATTGGCCAACTGAGCTAGAATATCAAATTTGTAAGATTTTATCACCACCCCCTGACTAGAAGCAGACTTCAATGGGACGTCAAAGCGTACTGCTTTCTGTTTCCCCTTTTCAACCACAGAAGGTTTAGCAGGAACATGAGAAGGTTGAGCTGGTAGTGTTTCCACTACGTCTTCTGCTTCTTTGGAGGATCCTCATAATCTTTGTGGTACTCTTTCCCAGATCTTGTACCAGTGAAAGTTTCTTCTTCGAACTCAGGAGAAGGAAGTACCATATTACAGGATTTAGTCTTCTTTTCCTTAGCCTTCTTCTTGTGAGGATTGTTATGAGAAACTTCAGAACCCAATCCAACAGTAGAGTTTTGATTTTGAATTTATAAAGGAAGTCGTATTCCTTTATCATAATTCAAACCTTCTGCCTTTTGAAAGTCATAACCCATCTTCTTTATGAGAATGATAGATTGCTGACTATACAAGTGAGTAGGCAGTGGACTTTTGACAGGTGTTTCAACAGAAGAGGAAGAAGAAGGACCTTCTGTAACTACAGGAGAATGAAGCATAGATGTCTCTGTAGCTACGGAAGAAGAAGGATTCGGGATACGAGGAAAAATCCCTGTAGGAGCTTTTTCATAAACAGCGAAGACTTGTTGTGCCCGGTATAAGGGAACACTATTCATGGCTAGCCACTGCTGATGAGTAAGCTTAAGCTTGGTAGGAGGAGCTAGACTTGGAGGACAGATGTTCAGTCCTCTCAATCTATCTTCTAAAGGAAGGCCATCCCATAGACGATCCAAGTCATCGGGCTCTGGAATAACATGAGAAATCATGTTGCAGGTTTTGACTTTCTTACCTTTCTTGGATTTTGAAGTTTTACCTTCATTTTTCAACTCAGGTACCAAGTCGGGATGTACCCACATGATTTCACCACTCTTTAATGTGAGAGGCAGCAATCCTTCATTTTCTTCTCTAGGAGGCGGAATATTCACAATTTTCATCGTCGCCTTCGGGATTAGGATAATTCCATCTGGGACTTGCTGTGGAGGAAAATTTTCGAACTGAAGAGAAACCATATTGGTTGTAACCGTATGGTCATCATTAGTTAAAGCGATAGCACCACCATTTATCAGCTCTTGGATCTTCTTTTTCAAGACATAGCAAGCACTGGTAGGATGATTAATGTATATATGATAGATACAATATTTAGGATTGTCAGTCAGATTCACCTCATTAGGCCTCTTTGGCTCCGGAATCTAAAGTTTGCCACTCTTCACCAGACATTGGAATATCTCTGGGATATCACTTTCGTCAAAAGAGTATTCTTCCTTTGGCCTGAAAGATTCCTGATTATTCGGCGTTGCTTTATTCTTGGAAAGATTGACCATGAGGGTATCTTTTCCTTTCATATTACGATTACCAGAATTATTACTAGGATTACTTTTCTTCCCTTTATCTTCTGAAGCAAAAATCATCCCATGCTCACGAGCCAACCTACCATTGGTCTCGGCAGAAACTGCTGCTATGATAAACGAAGCCCAATCTGTGAATTAGGAACCCGTAAAGACAGCAATGGATGGACGCAGATTCATCTTGCATGTATCAATCAACGCTGAATCTGGCATACCAGGAGGCATCTTTAGAGTAGCCTGTCGAAAACGTTCGATGAACGTCCGAGTATCTTCTTTCTCCTTTTGTTTGATTTCTATCAATGAGGACATGTTCATGTCCATACCTCCTTCATAGAAGCGGGAGAGAAGCATTGCCTTGAATTCGTCAAAAGACGAAATAGAATTATCGGGTAAACTACGATACCAGTCGTAAGCTGAACCCGTCAGACACCCGATGAACACTCGAGTGAGAAGAGCATCATTTTTCTGCAAATGTACCGTCATAATATCAAAGTAATTGTTATACTGACTGGGAGATGCTTTTCCATCGAACAAAACCATAGATTGTGGCTTAAATTTCGGTGGAAAGGGTACATCATTCCAATGAGGAGGATAAGGTTGCTTAATCCCTAACATCTGGAGCTGATCTTTGTGCTTCAAAACTTTAAACTGTGCTTTGAGCTCACGTACTGCTTGAATGGCTTCACTGGTTTGATGAAGCACATTTGACTGAATGGTTGTTGGATGTACCGTAACCCCCACTGGAGGTGGTACATCTTCAGGAATGAAGGAATCTGGAGATGCAAAATTTTAGTTAACAGCCGGCTCTTGAATATTCAAAGGTATTTCAGCCCCTTGACTATCTTGAGTTTGTGCTGCTACTGGTATCGGTGTTACTACTGCCGGCTGTGCAGTTTGCTGAGTCAATATTATCTGATGCATGCTTTGCACCATATTAAGCATGTCTTTCAGTGATTGCTCGACGGCAGTGAGACGTTGTTCCGTATTAACAGATGACGTCTCTAGTTCATCTCCAATAGCATAGGATTCAACTTCTCTTGAAGATATAGAGGGGTTAGTATAGAAGTATGAATCCACACTATCAGTTTCAGACTCAAAAGATTGAGTACCCCCAGCTTCTGAATCAGAAGTCTGCAATTGTCTTTGTCTTCTTGATCGAGTATTCTAATATACTCCTTCAAAGGAATCAAGAAGTCTGTTGAACTGTTGTTGACCTGGAGTTTGGGACATATTCCGTTTCGGACGTCGTCCTCTGTTAGTATGAGATGCCATGTTGACTGACACATATGACAGCTCATGTTCTTGGTCTTCAGCTTGATGTTGAGGCGAATTAAAACTTAATCGATCAAAAACTGACCGTTTTGAAGCCGAACAACAACAGTTGATCACAACCTGGTGATATTCACAATGATATTTTTCTTGGGGGAATATCACCGGAGATTGTCTGTTCTTACGCTTTTGCATTAGCAATTCACGTAAATCAGAAGGGGTAGAGGGAGTATTCTTCTTTATTATATTTGGGGTAGAGAAACGTTTAGTCCCTTGTGTATAAAGAAGATTACTTGCTGCATTCGCAGAACCAAACTGTATATTTTTACGCGTTTGGAGTTGTGTGCGTAAATCTTGAGATTTTTGAGCACGAAGGACTCCATTTTCATTGTGTGTAATTTGTAAGTTTGGTACTTTGCGTAAAGCAGTATAAGAAGGTTGTTGATGTAGGACTGAAGCTTTACCAACAACATTTTTATGCTGTATGCGTTTAGATACATTCACATTAGATGTGTAAACATCGTTACGAATTTTATCTACACTGTCACAGACAGGAGACATACCTTTACGCGTAGAGCGTAAAAATTGATTATCTACCTCGTCACAGACGGGAGATTTTCCTTTACGCGAAGAGCGTAACTTGTGTGTGTCTACCACGTCATAGACAGAAGACTTATTTTTACACTCAGAAGTATTAGAGTCTGCTACATTACAAATGGGAGACTCATTCTTATGCCTTGAGCGTAAAACTTGGTTTTTACCCACTGGACGTAAAACCTGATTATCTTCACCGTGACAGACGGGAGATAAATTGTCACACTTAGAGTGCGACGTTGAAGTAAGGACTGCCTCGTTACGAACGGGAGCCCCTACGACAGGAGTGGGAAGAATTCCCTTGCTATCAGAAGCAACAGAGAGATCAGAAGCTACTTTGGATTTAGGAATCCAAACTTTTCGTGCTTTACGAGACTTTTGAACATTAGAGCAGCGAGAACCACCCCCTGTTCGGAGCATTTCTTCGTAGGCAGTCTGGTCGAAGTGCACAACCAGAGTCTTCTTGGTCGAACCGACCGAAACATCATCATATTGAGCAATTGCCTCCTCGTCAGAGGAGAAGGTTGTCCCCAGCAGAGTCGTCATTTTGTTTCACTTAACAAAATGCCAGGAAAATTGGCTTTTGAAAATAAAACGAGAAAAAGTACAAGAAGTACAAATTTGATTTTGGGATATTGCTATGAAAGTCTGATCTGTAAATGATCACTTTGTTCCTTGGACCATACGATGATGATGAAGATTGCTGCTTGAAGTTGAACAATTGGAAGAACTAAGTCACCAGAAAGGTATCGACGCACTTGGGCACTGATGGCGAGGCCGAATGCTTTCCTGCTTTGCTTCACTCTGTTCTGAAAGAAAGGTTGAAGTAGAATGCTCTGGAGAATCAAAATCTCTGAGTTCTAGCCTCTCTGTTCTCTCTTCTCCCTTTTTTCCCCCGTCTCTGTGTGATAAATAAGTCTATTTATAGACTTGGGCTCCCGTGCGTAAAAACTCAGCAAAAGTTCCATCTTTACGCTAACAACTGCCATCCATGACCAAAGTCATCCTCTGCATACGTTGACACGTGTCCCATCATTCTATAAGAATAGGATGCACGTATACACGTTCTTCGAGATGTGTGGCATGAAAGCCATGTAGACAAACCACGTTCCAAACTGGTCAGATAAATAGGGCGTAAAAACATCCCAAATGTACTCTGAGCGTAAAGCAGTAGACTAGGCATAAAATAGCCCTGACATAGACTTCTCGCGTAAAGTGGTTGTTAAATAACCTTGAGCGTAAAAGTAGCTCAAATAGACTTTACGCACACGTCAACTTTGAGTGTAAAAACTCAAATAGTCTCCATGCGTAAAAGAAGTCACACTATGAGCGTAAAGTAGCTCAGTCCACATACTAAACGACAACATTGGTCTCTGTATAAAACAAATCCCTTCGAATTCTGTGATATATGCCATCATTAATATCTTCATGTCAGAGTTTGCATTAAATGCAAGACTTGACAGCCTTGTCCAGCGTAAAAGTAGTTAGTCTGTCTTAGCCGTAAAACTATTGGCATAGACCCGAGCGTAAAGTGATTAGGCTCTCCTTGGCGTAAAAATAGATCATTATGAGTGGAATGATCCATCTCCTTGACTCATTAAATGAAGCACTTTTTACGCTCCTACACCGTTATCTAGGCGCATTAAGTGGACTTGTAGCCTACCGACGAGTAGGGCACATTTCCAGCACACAATCATGTGGTGCACCATTAATAAACGGACATTCAACCTGGATAACCGGATGGTCTGCAGGGCTTGTGGCTGTTGGGATAATCTCATTGCATCTTGCTAGTAACTAGGCCTGTGATAACCCTAGTTAGTTAATGTATCAAGCCGTACTCATTGCTTGGCCGTGATTGATTGGATGGAGTCCAGCCCCGTCTAGTTTGTCATGATCATGTACAAGATTGTATCATGACCTGATTACTTGTATCGAAAAATGTTGAGATACCAAGTTCTATTCAGATGAAGGGTTACAACCCCGGTCCTTGTTTGGTTTAAGGGTTGTACTTGGCTATCTGAATAGTTCTATGGTTATCTTATCATATATCGTCCTGATTATGTGTGCTTATCTTAACAATAAAGATCAGGGGTCCAGTTCTGTTCAGGCGAAGGGTTACAACCCCGGTCCTTGTTTGGTTTAAGGGTTGTAACCTGACTCCCGGAGCAGTTCTGTGTCCTCTCTTCATTTATTGTCTTATTGCTCTCCAAGCCATGTTCGTCTTGTTTTACCTTACTCCAATAACATGATTATTTATACCGGCCTTCACAATAAAGATCAGGGGTCCAGTTCTGTTCAGGCGAAGGATTACAACCCCGGTCCTTGTTTGGTTTAAGGGTTGTAACCTGGCTCCCGGAGCAGTTCTGTGTCCTCTCTTCGTTTATTGTCTTATTACCTTATCAATAGTAATTGAGGCGGGTTTCTATTCAGGCGAAGGATTGCAACCCCGGTCCTTGTTTGGTTTAAGGGTTGCAGTCCGGCTACTTGAATGGTTTCTTCGTGCTCAATATATTATTGTTATCTCAGTTATTATCAGTTCTTTAATTATTATTTATCTTAATGCTCTATTGTGATATGCTGGTTTTAGTTCCTAAGTGAAGCCTCCTTTGTGGCACTTGCTCTTTCTGGGGTCTGACCCAGCTAGTTTTGTGTGGCCAGATATCGGAGCAGCTCCAGAGGTTCTACCTACCTTCCAGCCAGATGGTGGCCACTAGGCGTAACCCTGGCAACGAGTGGGTTTCTTTTGTTCTCCCACTTCATTGTAAATCATTCTTTTGAGGCGTTTAGCCGACGAGCACGTGTTAGCTCGGTTGTACCTTTATTTACTGTCTGCCTACGGGCTATAACATGATTGACAAATCCTAGGGTTGATCATGTATGACTAAACTCCTGCTAGTCTTAACACTTTGTACGACTAGCTTCATGATCATCCATTATGTAATGTATGGGACGCCTTGCTATTATATATTTGGTGCTCTGACATCTTGTAACTATTATTGCTTGCTTGAGATTGAGACACTAGGTTTGTTCATGACCATAGGAGACTGATGGATTGTAGTTAAACCCTCATATATCTAGACAGCTGTGACCGTATAGTGAGATGGATTTCGTTTCATTATGCGTAGCTGGCTATGTATGCCCTCGCTCTCCAGTATTCTGGTTCTGGGGCGTTACATAAATAAATACTTATCCCAAAATATCTCAGAATCTATATACAGTGATCCAGAAAAGTAAAGACATCCTAATCTAAAGGAGTGTCATCCACTGCTAGTGGATCCTGCTGCTGGTCCAAGTCCAGGCACTCATCTAGTGTAGCACCGTAGTAGGTAGGGCAGAACGCCTGTCACGACCCGTAACCCAAATTGTTGGGCCGGGCCGAGCCATGTCCAGCCTACGCTTGTTAAAGCGTAGTAAGTTGTTCTAAGAATAGGCAATAAAGGATCTAAGCAGCTAACAGTTCTAAAATCATATTTAAAGGTTCATCACCACACAGCATCTATAAGCGAAGGTAAACAAGTACAGACTTAATAATACACTTCCAAGTATCTAACTGGAGACAAAGTCCAGTATCCAAATATAAGTACAGATAAAGTCTAAGTCTCAAAACACAAGAAAGATAACTAAGCAAGGTTCCCCGCTAGGGCCTCTTCTGGAGCTAAGGCCAGGTCCTCAATGCAGTACCATAATATGTAACACATAGCATTTTCTTCTCGAAAAGTGAACCTACAACGTTATCCTGTCAGGACAGGAGCAAGTACAACCTCTACAACTAAAGTACTTAATATATAATGAAAGAGATGTACAACAAGAAATATGGTGTGATAAGTCTATAAAACAGAAAATACTGGGAACATGGCCTCATGGTACAACTGGGATCACAATATCATAGTAACACAGGGAATATAGCATATCTGGAATCATGGTATGACTAGAATCACAGTATCATAGTATCATAGGGAACATGGCATAACTCATAGTCTATCATGGCAAGGACACATATGTCATAAAGACATATGCATATATAATGTTTAAAACTGTAGCAGGTACGTAATCGGTCAATAGGTGTACAATGTATTGTGGTACATGTAAATAAAATGTACATACGTACAAGTTAACAAGCATAGGTGTACATCCGTACAGAAATGCGGGATAATGGCCTGCGGCAAGGTATGCATATAAAATGCGATCTCGCTCGCTACTATAGGGGGCATGATCACGTACTCAACTGTCAGTTTCTCCATAACCCACATTCTAACATGTGAGAGATACGAGAATAGTAAAAACATGTGAGAGGTACTAGAAGTAATATAAGCATGGCCGGTACTGGGAACAGTATGAAACATGTGAATACTCCGAGTAGTATAAAGCGTAGTGAAACATGTGCTGTAAACCAGTAAGAAGCATGTGAAGATATAAGAACTGTCTTAAGCATGGCAGGTACTAAAAGTAATACAACATGTGAAGAGTTAACTTGCTACCTCAAGGATCAGTATTTTAACGTGGTTAATACACGTTCTAGCATTAAAAGACAGTAAATGAGTTTGTAGATGTACTTGCCTCGAGCAAAGCAAGAATACTAGTACGAAGATATAGATGTCCGGTGTCCTGTCAATAATGATATACAAACTCAGTTCTAAGCTACGTTCAATATTACACTAGTGGTGTGACACGACTCCTAACTGGACACTAACTAAGTGGGAACCTAGCATAAAAGTCCAATGTGGGGTGACACTATATCCATACTAATTTCCTAGGGTCTTTACACTAGTGTAGGGGGTGGTCCAATACTACAATAACTCAAAACAACACAAAAAGTTGCAAGTCGTAATTATGCAATAAATAAATAAAACTGTACACTGAGTTCCAACAATTTTTGAGATAGGCAAAAAGCTTAAATATATATAAAATAAAGTACCAAAATGATCATTGTTAATTATAGAAATTTATACTAATTTTTCTGGAATTTATAAAACCTCATAAATATTTATTAAAAATCAGCAAAAACATGTATCCTAAAAATGAGTTCTGTTTTCCCATTTTTATAAAATACCAAAAGTACTTATTAAATGCTGGAAAAATTATAATAAATTAGCTAAATTAACATAGTATTTAAATACAATTTTTTCCATATTTTTACAGCAATTAAAATATATATAAAAATTCAAAACCAGAAAGTAACAATTTCTGAAAAATAAATAATTATAAATTAAGGAATGACTCATAAACAAAATCTACAGATGTTGTCGGATGATAAAATAAATATCACCAATGTGTCCAGAACGGTCAAATTAGCTAGGATAGCCTACCCATAAGTCCAATTTAGACACAGGGGCAAAACGGTAATTTCGGGTCAAAATGATGTCCGCCGTTGGACACACTTTGCACCGAAAAATGTGTCAGAATAGAAGTCTACAAAACCTAGCAAATTATATGTCCACGAATCCAGAATGATGATACGAACCCAACGGTATATCCGAAATAGGATTTCGATGTGCCGATCTCAAAGTGACACGTTGACTCGAAAAGTGGGACCCGCTTTGCACCGAAATACGTGTCAGGGCCCACGTTCTCCAAATCAAGCAAATTTTATATGAAAATATGCCAGAACGACTCCACGAGTCTACTGGTGGTATCAGAAATTGAATCCGGAGTCCCGAGTTCAAAAATGGAATTGAACAAGTGTAATTTAAAGAATTCGGACGGCCAAATTTGGCGTCGAATTCGACCAACAACGTGCTTAAAATGAAACGAAACCTAAAGAAGATAGAAAGATGGTTATACCATCTGCACACAGGAACTGGTAGCGCGCCAACCGGAGCTGCGACGGCGAAGTTACGAGCTGACGAAGTCGGCTCCACGAAACTGTCCAAAAACAGTTCAATTTAAAACGTCAACTTGGTGGCCAGTTTTGAGGTATCAAACAACAAAATTAACGAACAAAAATTGACAGGAGTGAAGATGGATATACCGAGATTGCGACGGAGCAAAATGTTCACCGATCCAACGGTCGGATTGTCCAAAAAATCGGTACGAAGTCGTTGTCCCGAAACGAGATTTTGACTTCGATCCCGCGCGCGTCACGTCGGGATCTCGTTCAAAACGCACGAATCGTGTGTTTCACACGTCGGGGAGGCCGGGGACACACCCGGGGTGGTCGCCCGGGTTCGCCGGAGGCACGGGAAGCTTGCGGGGGCGGGCCGGCCACGAAGTGGCGCACGGCCACGCCGCATCCGCGCACGCGGGGTGGCACGCTGTGCCGCTGCCGCTTGCTGTCGAAGATGCTGCTGGCTGCTGCTGGTGGCGCGCGTCCTCGTACGGCCAGGACGGCGATGGCCTCGGCGTGGTGGGGTGCAGAGTGGTGGAGGAGATGGTGGCGTTGGTATGGGGGTGGTGCATGGTGTTGGTGATGGTGATGAAGATGATAATGGTGATTGTGATGAAGATGAAGTGGATGAGGAAGGAGGGAGGCTGTGGGGAGAAGGATGGTGAGGGTGGTGGTGATGCTCTGCCGGAGCTTGGGGGGGTGTGCGTGCTGTTGAGAGAGAGGGAGAGAGTGTGTGTTTTGTGTGTGTGTGTGTGTGTGTATAAAAGAGAGTGAGAGAGAGAGAGTTGATTATATATAAAAATAGAAAGAGAGAGGGAGAGTTGATATTTGTGAGAGAGAGAGGGGGGATGTCGGTCCACACAAAAGGGGGGGTTGCTGTGAGGTGGAGGTGAGGGGGTGTGTGAGTGTTTGGATAATAAAGAGAGAGTTAGAGATGTTTATAAGTGTGTGTATATATATTAATATAGAAAGAGAGAGAGAATAGATATTTGAGAGAGAATGAGGAGAGAGAAAATATAGAGAGATGGGGGGGTTCGGCCACCTTGGGGGAGGGTGCTCTTGCATTTAAGAGAGAGGGGTGAGGGAGTGTAGTAAATAATAGAAGAGAGAGAGAGAGTTATATATATATGTTTATATATATATATATATATATATATATATATATGAGATATTTGTAAAATTGAGAGAGGGAGAGATATTTTCAAAATAGGAGAAATAGAAAAATAATGTAGGGTATTTGGGCAGTCATGAAAGGGCAACGTGGAGCTTGGGTTCGGGTTCGGTCGAGCCGGGTCGGGTCAAAATCGAACCGAGGACAATATTCGAATTAAAATGGGTATTTATAATCACGGGTAAATAAATAACATGCGGGGACTCCAATAAATGGGACACAAGTGTCATGTGGGTAGTAGGCTTCGTGTGGGCCACGTCCATACTTTGGGTCGACTAGGTTGGATCGATGTCGGGTCCCAAAATTAAATTGGAAAATAAATCAGGTTTCACGGTAGATAATAAATTGGCCTAAATTGACCCGAAAATTGTGCGAAGAAAATGAAGCACAAAATGGAGTGTCTGAGTGGGACACGAAGGTCATGGGTGAAGAACGTCTCGAGTAGATCATTCATGAGGAGTTGGTTCTGAGAAAACGACTGGTCTGGTGCTCCTAAATTAAAAGTCACGGTGACGTGCAAACGAAGATCAAAAATAAAAGTGGGAATAATTATTCAATGATTAATTGGTCTAAGTTGACCCGAAGTTGCGCGATACAAAAAGAGCACAAGGGAACGAATTTAAGTGGGACATGATATATCGAAATGAAGATAATCTTGTCTACTTCAAAACTCGTGAAGAGAGTTTCCAGAGATTGGCATCCCTGACGCTCCAAAAGTCAAAGTCATGGAAAGGTACATTAATGATCTAAACAATTAAATAATAAAATATTTATCAAAAATAATTCATTAAGAAAAATTAAAAAAACCCTGAAATTCAGGGGGCTTACAACGCCTCAGCTTCGTCCTCTGTAATATTTCAACAGGTCCAGTCAGGACAGGAGCGAGCACAATACATCTCAACAAATCATAGCAGGTCAGGATATATAATCATGCTAGAGAGTAAGATACAAGAAATTGAAGAAAATAACATGATGAAAAAGGAAGACTGTAAATAAATAGCTACAGTATATAGAGAACTAACAGTGTCTAGTGATTCAGAACACAAGATGGTTATGTAAACGGCACGATATTGTACACGAGTAATCTACAGAGGTTGTACACGAGTAATCTACTGGATTGAATACATAGCCACTTCTACTCCCCCGCCCCAATCAATAAACAAGGATCTAGCTAAGTTATGTTATTGTACACGAAGGTCATGTGAATACATGATTATACACGATTTCATACGTTTCGTACACGAATGTAACGAATACAAGGAGTACACGATGTTCACGATAAAGTACACGAATACCTGATGTATCCGCTAAGGGGATAACATCGCACAACAAGATCCATATAGTACTAATCCGTGTTTCCAACGTGTCAGCATCATGTAAAGTACTCTAAAGCAGGAAATATACTCCTAATGCAGGATATGAAATGATCAGAGAATGTACTCGCCTGTATCCTGAGAATCTAGAGAATATATACTGTCCGAGGAGTGGTGTCTGTCTCCTATAGAACAGTACAAGTCACTATGAGTCTACAATGATAATAAGATGCAAGTCAATGTATTCTACATGAATCTAGGTCAATCTAGGCCAAAGTCAACTCTGGTCAACTCTGGTCAACCCTAGAAGTCAAACTAGGTCAACTAGGTCAAACCTAAGTCAAACAGGTCTATACTAGTCTAGCTAGTCTATTCTAGGTCTAACAAGGCTACACAAGTCTAATCTAGACTCCAACTAGGCATTCAAGCCACCCATAGGCCAAGAGCCTAGGCTATAGGCTATACCATGCCTATGAACCAAACCATACTCACATAACACAAGTCAAAATATATCTAATATAATACACTCTAATATAGAATACACATATTGATATGTTATATAATATAACTTAGAATATACATAACCTATAGGCTACTATATGTATACCATACAAACATACATATATTATCTATATCTACACATTAGACAAATATATATATACATGTATACATGTATGTACACATATATATATTGGGATAGGAAGGGAAATGTGGTGTACATGTGTGTGTGTGTGTGTGTGAAGAGGGTACAAGAGGGCATGTGTGTGTGTGTTAGACATAGACATGTGAGTGTGGTGTTAAGTGAGGATGTGTTTGCAGGAAAACAGGGAAATGAATTAGTGTAAGGCATGTGAACATGTGAAACAGTGGCATCAACTATTGCAAAACAGTGAGCTAACAAGTGTCCAATAGAACACAGGAAATAGTGAGGTAAATATGGATTCCTGGAAAACAGTAAAACAATGGAATGTTAAAGGACAGGAAAATACATTAGTGTGTGGCAATACAAACAGTGTACTTGTCTATAGGGAAATAGGAAAATCAGTTTACAGTTCAGGTTAAGGGAAGATTAGTTCAGGATATTAAGAATTGAAACTAAAACATTCATTTACAGTTCATACATAGAACTGAAACCCAATCCTCAATGTATCAGCTATCCCATTCTCACACAAAACCAATTTCGAATGAACCCACATGCCCAAATTCCAATCACAAATCCAAAAGCCAAATTCAAATGTAAACATTAAGCTACCATGAGCTAGCAATATGTGGGAGTAATTAACAGTGCAAAACATTACATAAAACTGGGAATTAAGAGTTAGGAATACTGAAAAAACGCAAGTATCAGGACAGGTATCAGTCGAATCTGAAATTAACCCAATTCGAATCACATATTCACATTAAAACCTAATCTAACATGTAAACTAAATCTAACATATATAGTACATCATATTTAGGATCTAATTAGCAAATAAAATCACTTAATTAAAATATTTAAACTAAAATCAAAACAGGGAAACAAATACACACTGATACGCACAGCGCACACACAGTGCACGCGTAATATCGTGTCCGACACGACACGAGAGGCCCTAAGACTTGACACACGTGGTATCAGTCAGTGTCCCATAGTGTGTGTCCAATTTCACGTGTCAAGGTGGCGTGTCCGCTGTGCAAACGCACCCGAGCAGCAGGGCAAGGAAACTGTCTGCGCGCGCGCGCGTGCAACCGCGTGTCCGTGTGTCCGTGGCAACTCGACACGACACCAATAGCGACTCAGAGCAATAGAAACACAGAAGCGAGGTCAAAACCCTAATTCTTATTCAATTACAATGCTGAAATTAAATCGAAATGCCCTTTGGGGCATTTCGTCAAACACAATCATATACGAACTGATACGTGTCCGATACGGACACGTGTAGGACTCAAAACCTAGGGTTAGCTAGTCCTACAGCTAGGGTAGGCCTAGGGCTTCCTAGATATGCAATAAAAACAGAAATTTATGGAAGGGATTAGAATATTACCTAGGGATTTGCAATGTAACAAAAAGCCCCAAATGAGAGGATCCTCAAACCACCAAAACTCTCCCAAATTGTTTCTTCCGTGAAATTACTCAATAACAACAGCAAGTACAATAAATTTAGAGCCTATTGCAATTGGTTTGGGGGAAAAATGAATTGAAATGGAATTTCTATGGATTAAAGAAGATGGAGACTCACCTCTTTCTAAACTTGTAAAATATTCCTAATGGAGGCTAGCCCTAAATTCCTAGGAGCATTAAATAGAGGAGGGGACCTTAGTGGCCGGCCATGGGCTGGATTGGGCTAGGGTTAGGGTTCCAATAGTGTTCTATGGGCTTCCATGGACCAAAATCACTAATCATGACTTGTGAAATCACAAGCCATTTCCTATTCAAATCAAATCCTAATTTCTCTAAAATAATTCTAATGGGTTTGATTTCACTAACTTAGGTCAAGCTAGGGTTTCATAACCTAACCAAGTAGTCATGACCTAGGTTAGCCTCTAGGACAGTCTCCAAGTCAACACTAGTCAAAGTCTAAAACTAGCACCAAATCAATTATACTAAAAATCACTTAAAATTTCTAATAATTATAATTAATACTAATAATTCCAAATTAATTCCAAAATTTTAAAAATGACCAAAATACCCTCAAGCTAGAAAAGTGGCAGTGACAGGGTCCTTCTTCTTGCTGTGGGAAGCCGCCAGCTTCCCCTTGGTTCCTTGGTATGAACCATATTGGCGTTAGCCAATTGCTTGGACAGTGCGTCCACCTTGAGTTGAGCCCGCATCTGGTCCTCAACATAAATTTTCTGTAAGAGATCTTTAAGGCTGATCTCAAGCTTCTTCCTATGCATGTTTGCATAGAACTTACTCCACCCAGCGGGGAGCTTCGAGACAATCCCTCCAACAACAAACTTGTCGGGGAGGGGCATCGCCTCGTCTTCCAACTTTTGTCACAGCTTCAGAAATTCTTTTACCTACGGCAACATGGACTTCTCGTCCTCAAAGAGCCATTTGTGATATTTTTCAACCACAAATATCTTGCTCATGTTCTTGTCTTCTTCGTACAGTTTCTCCAGAGACTCCCATATGTCTCTGGCAATTGGTTTTTTACTGTAAAATTCTGCTAGAGAATCCTCCATAGCATTCAGCATAAGCAGCCTGCAAATGCTATTTTTCCTTCTCCTGAAGTTTAGTAGCCGCAGTGATTGCGACAGCAGACCCAACATCTGGAACAGAAGGTTCCTCTTCAATAAGCACGTGATCAACGTCTCTGAGTTGAAAAGTGAGATAAACCTTCCTCTTCCAGACTTGATAATGCGCTCCATCAAACTTTTCTAACTAACAAAAGTCAGTATTGAGGAGTGAAGCATTAAAGTTTTTTATCGTAGCAATATAGCTTTGAGACTGTTAGTACCGGGGCACAATTTTTCGATAAAAAAACTGAGAAGATGAAACAATTGTAAGAACAATGTTTCAACGCAACACTTCTAGGAAGGTTACGTAAGTATAACGAAGATCTAAGAAGATCTCGTTATGATATTACGAGAATCTAAAAAGATTTTGTAATTCACTACAGCGAAGAAGATGACAGGCGAAAGATGGAAGATGGCCTGCTGGGGTGAATGATCACCGTTGCTCAAAGCTATATTCGCCTCACACGAATAGCTTCCAGGAACCAGCAAGTTCGTCGAAGAACTTTGGAACACTTCTGCTCTTCTGACTCCTCGGATCGTACACGGACTCCCATGCAAAAGCAACGCTGGTGCAAAGCTTCTCTTCTCTCTGACAGACTCTATTTACTTGTGTTAAGAAACACTTGTAAACTTTCGTAACCCTCTGAATATGTTCTGTACCGTATATTTACCTGTGAGAGAGAGGAGACCTTATATAGGCCCGAGTAGCAACTGCCCGGTTAGCACAACATTCGGGACGTGGTAATAACCACTCCGAACGTGCAGTAACCGCTTAGATCATGCACAGGCACGATCTGAAGCAAGTTGCGCCACTCTAGCAACCCGTGCGCCTTGCACCTTGCGCACATAGCCACTTGCGCCACACCGCGCCACACGTCTTGCGCGCCTTGCACACCTTGCGCCACACGCACAACGCGCACATTGCGTCACTTGCGCAACCTGTGCGCAGCCTGGCACGTACCCTGGTCGCGCAACCTGTGTCGCGCAACGAGCGCAACTAAAGCGCACTATGCGCCTAGCGATGATGCTGACGTGCTAAGTGCAAAGTGCGCCAACAAAATGCCACATTACGCCCCATGAGCCCGAATTCGAGTTCGAGTCCGAGTCCGAGTCTTAGCTCCCATGGAAATAAATTTTCCAAGAGCAAAAAGCATTAATGCTTTTAATTGTTGATTTAGCCTTTTTTTCATTAGAAAAATAACCCCACATGGCACACCCATGTGCACCTCCACACCACATGTGTATCTCTAAACTAGCATAGCTAATATATAGAGATACAACTCCTTTGGCCTAGCCGATGTGGGACTAAAATTCACAATAAAAGGCCAAATCCCAACAATAACCATTGCTCGTCTTCTTCGAGATTGTCCTTCATCTTCACTAAAGATAATCGTTCAGACATTTTGTTTAAATTTTTTACTAATAAAATTTGATGAAGAGAGGTTTAGATTTTTTTTTTTAAGGAAGAAAGACTATAAATTGTTTAGTGCTCTCTGAAAGAGAAAATCGATTACATATTTAATATATAAAAAATTAGTTGTACCTTTTTCTTTAAATTTAGTTTTTTTTTTTTTGGTGGGGGAGGAAAAATAGTTTAATTTTTGGAAAAATAATAAAATTGGTCAAACCTCCTACAAATAAAGATGAGGGTAAAGATAATAAAATGAGGGTGTGTTTAATAACACCCCCATAAAAATAAAGAAACGATCCAGATCGAAAGAGAAATCGTACGTCAATCCGAAAACTGATGTGACAACCTTCTATTAGACGAAGGTAGGCTCTACGTTAGCAGAGGAGGTTGGATTTGACGAAGAACCGTTATGTAAAATCGTAAAATCTCGAACTGATGTGCGATCCTTCTCACGGTCCACGAGGAATTTTCCAAAAAGTAAAGCCTTATATCCAAGTCTTAGGCTAATCAGGTTGGAACAATTGGATCCTAGCTCACAATCATTTGTTTCGAAAACATGTCCCACCCATTCAAAAGAGAGATAGTAGCTCTCAATTATTCCTAGAAAAATGATCACAAATTTATCTTACTTGTGATGGTGTGTCCCTAGATCAGTGGTTGACAATAACTTAGAACTATGAGAGGTCCACATATTTTTATTTTTATTTTTAGATAATACCAAAATTTTGAAGTATTGTGCAATAATGCATGCCAAAGAGAAAAAGTTTCCTACATATAGGTTACTTTGGCCTGTCACTCCATTAATAAATAATAGGTTGGGAGGAGTGGAAGTATGGAGCTCATCTACAATGACTATTGATTGAATGGAAGAGACAATGAAGCATTGTCTCTAGCAATAAGTATTGAAATGCAAGCTTAATGAAGGACCTAAAGAAAAGGAAAAGAGTGGACATGTTTTAAGCTTTGGAAGGTTCTCCATTTTTATTTTATTTGTTTTTATTTGTAATAAAGAGTTTGTTAATTATTATTTTCAGTTTTGTTGGACTCTATGTACTATTTCTATCTTTTGTGGTGTCATCTAAGTAATCCTCTCTGATAATTTGATTAATTTTGTTAATTAATTTTAATAAAATATGTGAAGAATTTATTTTCTTGGTTTTATTTCAAAATTATAGTTTTTTCAGACACTGATCTTCCGCCACCCAACTAGGATACTATGTCTCTTCCGATAGCCACAAGGGTCACTCCAGTTCGACATTTCAAAATTATAGATAACACAAGTAAAATAATATTAATTACAAAAATTACTAAATGCCCCATCAAAAGTGATATGTGCTATCATATGATAAGGGACATCGTTCCTATGTTGTGAAATGGTATGGGGCAGCACACAATGTGTTAGGGGACAACATATTATTTCAACGGTTCAACCACCCAAAATTTTCTTACTCTCACACAACTTCCTCTTTCTCTTCCTCTTCTTCTTCCGCTTCCTCTTCATTATGCAACATCTTCCCCTTTCGAACAAGAATGATATTATTGGTGGTTTCGAATCTCATTACAGAAGTTTAAAAAGTTTAGAAATCGTGACAGTCGGTTGGAGACGACGAAGAACTGTCAGAATTCTGATAGTCCTAATTGTAATTAGGACTGTTAGAATCTTGGCAATCTTAGGACAAAGATATATATAACTATCGTTCTTATGACTGCCAGAGTCTTGGTATTCTTTCGTCGTCTACAATTCGACTGTCACGATTTGTAAAGATTTTAACTCCCCTACAACACCAATAATTATATTTAAAAGAGAGATTTTGCAAGTGGAAGAGGAAGTTGTATGAGATGTAGAGGGGATAGTAGTTTTGGTATTTGAAATTGTGTGTTGTTCATAACATTTTTTGAAGAATATTTTGGATATTAAAAAAATACCCATATTTTTTAAGAAAAATGTGATTGTCCCTAACACTTATTGTGTTGCCCGTAGTACTTTCCTTAATTACCGAGGCTACCATAAGTTGCACAAGACTCTATAGTCCATTTTTGTTTACGTGAAAAATTAAAACCACTTTGACTTTCACATTGAGTGGAACACTGAATATCTACACAAGTTTTGACGACTAATTTTACGTGTAATAATCTCTGCGTAAAATAATGAACATCCAAAAAAAATTTGATGGATGAACAATTACATCATCCTTCACACAACCCAATGTAAAGCACAAGTTGAAAGGAAGTTCTTCCTTTGGGTGTGTTTGGTTCGCGGAAGTCCGGCTTCCGGATCTCTTTTTTTTCACTACTCATTGTTAGTCCCGAAAAAAGTTCAATTTTTATTGTTTGGTTAGTCATTTCAAGAAAATTGGAACTCCTATGAATAGTAGTTTCAAAAGTGCAATGTTCATACTTTTAACTTCCGACAAAAATTGGTCGAAATGTCCGGAGCTGTCCATCGGATTCCGAAAAAATTTGAAACTCCAAAATAATATTAATAATAATAATATTATTATTATTATTATTTTAATCCATAAAAAAAAAATTATGTCACTTCTCAACTACAACTTCCAACATCCATCCAAATGAAGGAATTACAAAAGGTTAACTTTTTAATTCACTTCCAACAACCATCCAAACGAAAGAATTCATAAAATATGTGTACGTATGACACGCATATATAATACGCACGCAAACTTTCTATTTCTAAAATTTTTACTTCGTTCTACTTTCGCAAACCAAACAGCCCTAGTGCATCATTCATTAGGCTTCGAGAACAAATTCTATGGTTTGCTAGAGTGTGTAGTATGACGCTGGCCAAACTCTATATCATAATAAATCCGTAAATATTGGAGCCTCCCATTTTTTTCTATTTTTATGAGTGGATTCATATTGGTCCATCATTTTTGCATGGAGCTGTATGTATAGAATTGGGATTTTAAGTGAATTATTGTCCATATAAATAATATGCCACAGACTCAATCCCTAGGATTTCAATTCAAATTATGGCCAAACAAACAAATTCTAAACCAGTGGAAACTAGGGATAATTTTCTAAAGTTTCCTACGCAGCTTAATTAAGTTTTTTTTTTTATCCAATGGGCTACATTCTCACGGGCTACGCAGCTTAATTAAGTGAGGCCTTACTGTTCCCTTGGAGGCCCATATGCTATAGAAGGCTTTGGTCGAAATTGTGGATAAAATGTAGGGGTTTTTTGCACTTAAATACCAAAACTATGACCAACTTTTCGGACACTTTGGTACATTCAAGGAACTTTTTGTATGCACTAAAAATAACCTTAAATTACAACAAATTTTGTTTTTATCATTCCTTATGGAAGAGAGGAATAAGGCTAAAATTTGTATTGAAGTTCTTTTTTTTTTTTTTATAGAAAATCAGCATCTATTTATATTAATCAAAAGGAATTACAGAAGGACAATCTTCAGCCAAAGAATTGGCAATACAAGGCGGAAAAGAAAGGAAGATGGATCCTACTTTATTCTGAATAGTCATTTTAGCCAATTCATTGGCCACCGAGTTTCCAGTTCTTCTCACGAATTGGAATCTGATGTTAGTGCAGGTTTTAATATCAGAAAAAATTTCGTGAACCAAACCCGAAAGCCTCCATGGAATAATTGATGAATCACCTCTCATGATCCTGTAAACTATTAAGGAATCACTATTAAGGAATCCCCTTCAATGATGGTCTCCTTCATATTAAGCTCCCGAGCAAGACGAATCCCCAGTTTAGTAGCCACGAGTTCAGCATGAATGCTAGGATCAGGGCTATAAGACTCAGGCAGGAAGGTAGATAAGGCTTTCACAAATGTTCCTTTGTCGTCCCTTGCAATGGCAACAGCCGCCATTGAAGTAGGGGAAGTAGCCCCATCGACATTGATCTTAATAGTACCCTCCGGAGGTAGAGACCAAGTGCTTGGCATAAGGACGATGTTACGAGTCTCCTGAATCTCTTGTAAGAAATTGTTGCAGCCAGTCTCATAATGATTGTATAACTGCAGAGCCGAGAAGACAATACGCTGAATATTAGGTGCTACGTGGTTGAACACACAGTCACCCCTTGCTTTCCAAATTGCCCAAGCAATAGCAGCTCCCATTTTGAATGCTTCATATGCCTTCTTGTCATTCAGCCAATGCTGAATCAGAGATGAAAATTTACAATTATCATCGTAACGAAGACCCATAGGGCTGGCAAACCAAACTTTTTTAGCAACACTGCAGTGTAGGAAGAGGTGGTCTGTGTCTTCGTTCTTTAGCAAGCAGAAAGGGCACAGAGGATTAATAGACTGTATTATTTTGTTGATAGAGGAGAGTAAAGGCAGTGCATTGTTGAGAAGTCTCCAAGTGAACATTTGAATTCTCGGAGAGATTCCGCTCATCTTCCAGAGCACTCCCCAATTGTTTACAGTCGTAGATGTTATCGAGCTGCCAGGGGTTTGGAGGCGAATGTTTTCATACAACGATTTGGCGGAGAAGGCCCCCGATTTTACTTTGGTCCAAATAAGAATATCCTGACCATCGCCTTCGCAAAGGCTGATATCAGAGATTGCCTTGGCTTCCATGGGGGAGAAAATTTCGTACAGCAGGGGAATGTTCCAGGCTCTCATAATAGGGTCCATGAGATCACGGACGAGCTTGGGGCCATCACTTTGCGCATGACAGGAAGTCACTCGGTGACCCGGTATGCCTGGGATCCATGGGTCAGCGAAAATGTCCACCCAGCCACCTCTGATTTTCCAAACAAGACATCCTTCCAAATTATGACGAACGGCGAGCAAACTCTTCCAAGTCGGTGAAGCACGATTGCTCACTTTAGCCAGCCAGAACGACTTATTTTGGAGGTAGATGCCTCTGAGCAATCTAGCCCAGAGTTGATGAGGATCATTCAGGAATCGCCAAGCTAGCTTGCCTATCAATGAATCATTCACCCAAGCAGGGTCTTTAAATCCAAGGCCTCCATTTCTTTTAGGCTGTGTAAATTTCCTCCATGACAAGAAGTGAAGCTTCCTGTCATCCACGTCGTGTCCCCACCAAAATGATCTATAAATCTTCTCCAATTTGCGGCAAATCGAGATAGGGAGCTTATACGCAGCCATCGAGAAGACAGGGATAGCCCCCAGTGTCGATTGAATAAGTGTAGTCCGTCCCGCTTGAGATAGAGTATTAGATTTCCATCCTTTGAGCCTTGTAGACACTTTATGCAGCAGGTCATTATACGAAGCAATTGTGTTTCAATTTTTAATCCAACTTAATCTTTACTGTTGGCCCATTCCATGGTCACACTCGTTTTGATAATCAACATACACTTTAGTCAATACACAAAATATAGAAAATACTGCTAATCATTTCAGGATTCATGAAATCATATTCAACGGACGATGTATCACATAAATCAAAGCGTCAACATCATCAAATCTTCTGAAGACTCAGTTCTCATTTTTATTCTGTATTTTATATTTTATTGAGTCTAGGAATTACTTTGTAAAATCAATTTTGGTAATACTGGCTTAGGGTTAAAACTGTCCTTATTTCAAAAGCTTACTTTTACCACTCGTATTTTCGTTTACAAATATTTCCAAAACATATTTCGAAAATAGTCTTTTCAAATAATTTTACAAATAACCAAAAACATGTTTGAAAACTGTTTTTACAAAAGAATTTCAAATATCTCCTGACAGAACTCCTAGCCGAGTTCGGCCCGAGTTCGGTCAGTTTGTATTCAAACTTCTGTTGCCTCCAAATCAGCGAGCAACGTCTCTTTGCGAGATATTTGCACCCGAACTCTGTCCGAGTTCTGCCCGAGTTCGGTTGGTGAAAACACCTATAAATAGAGAAGAACTTTTCGTTTCAAATCATCAATTCATTCTTCATCTTCTCTTCTCTACTACTCAAGTGTTTTCAAAACGATCTAAGATTTTCAAATCTCACCTACACTTCTCTTAGCCAAAAGCCAGTACTATCAGAGTTGATTTAGAGTCTTTTGGTTACTCAAGAGTTGTAAAGAGGTCGTTCAAGTTTCAACAACTTTTCTGTTGTGGAGCTGGTCGTGCGCTCGTCACCAAGCACGGTGTTGTGAAGCTGGTCGTGCGCTTGTCACCAAGCACGGTATTGTAAGAGATTGCAAGCTCTCAGTTAAAGCTTGTGCCATAGTGGTTTAACATCGAGCAAGAGTACTCGAGACTGGATTAGTCCTCTCAGAGGGATACCAGTATACATCGCTGTTTCACTGAGTTTAAATTCTCTATCTTTATTTACGGTCTCTTACATATCTGCCATAGTTTAATTTTTAATTGGTGATTATTTTCCGCTGCACACACGCACTCTATTCACCCCCCCTCTAGAGGTGCTCAACGATCCTACAATTGGTATCAGAGCAGGTTATATTCTTATATAACATACCCTAGAGAATATATATATGACAGCCGTGAAATCTATATTCAACGGTGAAGGGCAATCCACAATAGACCTCCCCTATTTGATGAAACAAATTATACGTACTGGAAAACACGAATGACTTTCTTTCTTAAATCTCTAGATTTTGATCTTTGGTCAATAGTCATTGATGGGTATAAGAAACCACCACCCACAGTGGTTGAAGGTATTCTTATGGAAAAGTCGCATGACAAGTACACCGATGCTGAAAAAGTAAAGGCTAGTCTTGATGCTCGAGCCATCAATGCACTATTCTGTGCAATTGACAAAATCGAGTTCAACAGAGTTTCAACCTGCAAGACGTCTCACGAAATTTGGAAACTCCTTGAGGTAACCCATGAAGGGACTTCCCAAGTGAAAGAATCCAAAATTAGTAGACTGACTCAGGAATATGAATCTTTTAAGATGAAACCCGGTGAGTCAATTACACAGATGTTTACTCGTTTCCTTGATATAACTAATCCTTTGCAATCTCTTGGTAAGGATTACAGCAATCACGAGAAGATCAGAAAAGTGCTGCGGGCTCTAACAAAGAACTGGAATCCAAAAGCCACAGCAATTATTGAAGGAAACGACCTCACCACAATGTCGTTGGAAACTTTGATGGGCAAGCTCATGACCCATGAACTCGACTTGCAAGATTTTGAAGAAGCAACACCAAAAGAGAAAAATATTGCCTTCAAAGCTCAAGCAAGAAAGTCTACATACAACGATTCAGATGAAGAATCATCAAGTGGTGATGAACAAGCCCTACTTGTGAAGAACTTCAGGAAGTACCTAAAGTATACAAGCAGAAAGAAGAAAGATGTCCAAGAAAGCAATGAAGATGAAACCATATGCTTTGGATGTAAGAAGTCAGGGCACATGAAGAAGGACTGTCCAACCACTAAGAAGAGCAGTCCATATGACAGATCAAGATCAAGCAGAAAAGCTACAACTGGTCGAAAGTATGCCAACACAAGTATCTGGCATGAAAGTGATGCCAGTGATTCTGAAGAAGAGGATAGACCCTGCGGCAATGTAAATGTCTGTCTTATGGCATTTGATAAGGTATCTTCAAACCCTCTATATGATGACTTTACTTTCGATGAGTTAGAAAATGCCTTTAGCGATTTACTTGAAGAACACAAAAATGTGCTTGACAAGTATAAGCAATCTCGAAAAGAGATTAAGGCATACACAACCGAGTTAGCTAGACTGTCCAATCTTATTCAAGATATTAAAGAGACGTCTACTACCGGTAACACGGAAGAGATAGCCAAACTCAAGGTAGACTATCATGAGGCTATCCTCACTATTCAAAAGAAAGAAAGAGATTATGGTAAGATGCAAAAACTGTATGACACAGAGAAGAGGATGCACTTAGTAACAGAACAGAGACTCTCAGTTATGACTGCTAAATATGAAGAGTCTATTGCGATTTCTAAAAAGTTAGAAATCAAGTTAGGCAAACAGGAAATGCCTGTGACACAGCCTAATTTTAGTCCTAATGCAAAGCATACACCTAAGAGGACTAAAAACAAGAAAGCACAGAAGAAACACGAGTATCATCATGCTTTCACTTATAGGTTCTCCAAGAAACCAAACAAGCATGTGAACACAGTTTCAGCCACATCTGGTTCTAAACTGACTTGCACTTATTGTGGTACACACGGACACATATCACAGTATTGTTTAGCAAGAAAGCTTGTTGACAATCACACTTTAGTCTGGAGACCTAAAGCTAATCAGTATGGACCCTTCAGAAAATGGGTACCAAAGGATTCATCTACTTGTTTTGTAGGTGGACCCTCAACCCTCTCATGCTAGAAGCAAATGGATCCTCGATAGCGGATGTTCGCGACACATGACTGGTGATGCATCCTTATTCGCTACGCTATCGATGAAGAAAGAAGGATACGTCTCCTTCGGAAATAACTTGAGAGGTGATATTATAGGTAATGGTACTGTAGGTATTTCTCCTTATCCAATAATAAAGGATATTTGTCTAGTAACTGAATTGAAACATAACCTATTGAGCATAAGTCATTTGGCAGATAATGGTTATGGCATCAATTTTGTGAAAGATAAATGTACCATATATGATATGTCATCTGGTGATCCCGTATATAAAGGGATTAGAGAAGACAACATTTATGTTTTCTTTTTGGAGAATACTAATAATGCAGGAAGGTGCCTAGTAGCCAATCAAGATGAAAGCTGGCTATGGCACATGAGACTAGGACATGCAAACATGGATACTATCTCACGATTGAATACAAAGAAGTTGGTAAAAGGACTCCCTGAAATTTCATTCAAGAGAGATATGGTATGTGTTGATTGTGAAAAGAACAAAGCACATAGGTCTACATTTAAATCCATCAACGCTGTAAGTACTTCGAGACCTTTGCAGTTGATTCATATGGATTTATTTGGTCCTAGTAGAGTCGCTAGTCTTGGCGGTAAACTCTATGCTTTTGTTATTGTTGATGATTTCTCTCGATTTACTTGGGTTTACTTTTTATCAAACAAAAGTGATGCTATTTTTTAATTTCAGATATTTTGTAAAAAGGTACAAAACGAAAAAGGCTTCATGATTACTCGTATCCGAAGTGATCATGGTGGCGAATTCGAAAATTCTGATTTTAAAAAGTTTTGTGATGATAGTGGATATTACCACGAATTTTCTTGTCCTAGAACTCCCCAACAGAATGGTGTTGTGGAGCGGAAGAACCAAACTCTAAGCGAAATGGCTAGAGTCATGCTTAATCAGCATAATCTTCCTAAATATTTTTGGGCAGAAGCTGTTAGTACAGCCTGTCATATTTTAAATAGGGTGTTAATTCGACCAATCTCGAAGAAAATACCATATGAGCTTTGGTTTGGAAGAATTCCAAACATTTCTTATTTTAAAGTTTTTGGTTGTCGCTGTTTCATCCTGAACACCAAGGATAACTTGGGAAAGTTCGACTCCAAAGCAGATGACGGGATATTTCTCGGATATGCTGCTAAGAGTAAGGGATATAGAATTTTTAATAAAAGATCTATGATTGTTGAAGAGAGTATTAATGTTACCTTTGATGAGTTGAATAGTCACAGATCTAGCGACAGTGATGATGAAGATGCACCTAAAAAGACTAAGAAGAGTTCTGAGAAAGATCCTACCCAAGAGGCAAGAACTGATAAAAGTTTCGAAGATGCTGGAACTGAGAAGAGCCTTGTGAAAGGTATGGCCCAAAGATTTGAATCATTGAGATTCAAGCCAGATCATCCAGAAACTCTCATTATAGGTGATGTATCCAAAGGTGTAAGTACACGTTCATCCCTTAAAGATTCTGAAGTAGCAGCTAATGTAGCTTTTATTTCACAAATAGAACCTAAAAATGTTGATGAAGCTTTCTCTGATGAATTTTGGATTTCTGCCATGCAAGAGGAACTTAATCAATTTGAGAGAAACCAAGTTTGAAAACTCGTTCCGAAACCTATTGGTCAATCGATAATTGGTACCAAATGGGTGTTCCGAAATAAACTAAGTGAAGATGGACAAGTTCTACGCAACAAAGCACGTCTAGTTGCACAAGGTTATAATCAAGAAGAAGGAATTGATTATGATGAGACCTATGCTCCTGTTACTAGACTAGAAGCCATCCGCATGTTTTGCGCATTTGCATGTTTTAATGATTTCAAACTTTTTCAAATGGACGTAAAAAGCGCATTTTTAAATGGATTTTTGAAAGAAGAGGTTTTTGTGAAACAACCCCATGGTTTTGAAGATTTTCAAAAACCTGATCACGTCTTCAAGCTTAAGAAAGTACTTTATGGACTCAAACAAGCATCTCGTGCTTGGTATGAACGCCTAAGTGCCTTCTTACTTGAAAATGAATTTTTAAAAGGCAAGATTGATACTACTTTATTTATTAAATCCATGAATGATGACATTCTTCTAGTGCAAATCTATGTAGATGACATTATATTTGGTTCTACTAATGAACAACTCTGTCAAGATTTTGCCAAGTGTATGCAGAGTGAGTTTGAGATGAGTATGATGGGAGAGCTGAACTTCTTCCTAGGACTGCAAATCAAGCAACACTCGAACGGAACATTCATCAACCAAGCCAAGTACACGAAGGACATACTGAAAAAGTACGACTTCGAGAATGTAAAGCCAATCGGGACTCCTATGGCTACATCTACAAAGCTTGATGCTGATGAAAGTGGCAAACCTGTCGATCAGCGTAAGTATCGAGGTATGATTGGTAGTTTATTATATTTAACTGCTAGTTGCCCTGATATTATGTTTAGCGTTTGCATATGTGCACGTTATCAGGCAAACCCTAAGGAATCACATCTTAGTGCTGTTAAACGTATCTTCCGATACCTTAAAGGAACTTCTACAGTTGGCTTATGGTATCCCAAAACCAAATCCTTTGACCTTATAGGTTAATCGGATACGGATTTTGCTGGATGCAAAGTGGACCATAAAAGTACCAGTGGCACATGTCATTTATTAGGAAAGGCCTTAGTCTCTTGGTTTAGCAAGAAACAAAATTCAGTAGCATTATCAACAACTGAGGCTGAGTATATCGTCGCAGGACGTTGTTGTGCTCAGATTTTGTGGATGAAGCAAACCTTAGAGGACTACAACCTGCACTATACAAATGTTCCTATTTATTGTGATAACACTAGTGCAATTAATCTGACTAAGAATCTTGTTTGTCATTCACGCACAAAATACATAGAAATTAGACATCATTTTCTTCGTGATCATCAACAACACGGGAATATTTGCTTAGAATTTATTGATACTGTTCATCAACTAGCAGATATATTCACTAAACAATTGGCTGAAGACCGTTTTAACATCTTGAGGCGTGAGCTCGGCATTCTTGAATTCTCGGACTCATAATGCATATGGTAATTAAAACTGTATTTAAGACTTGTTAACGAAAATTATTTTTGGGGACAAACTTACAAAGGGTATGTCTGTCACCACGGCTACGGTCGAAGCGAAGAGGTATTTAAGAGTTCCCTGGTGAACCTCCGTTAGCTGGGACAACCCCTATAGTTAACCCGAAAATAACAGCAGTTATTTAATAAACCAGTCAAACGTTATTAATTACAACTTTTATTTACCTGACTGCTTTGACTGTCTCGGGAATGCAAGTGGCCGAACTCGGCCCGAACTCTGACCGAGTTCGGACCGAATTCGGACCAAGTTCGGTCGGCGCTGTGGTAACTTCCAGAACCGAACAGCCGGCCCTAGAGGCTATATAATCCAGCTTTCCTTCCATTTTTTCTTCACACCAAAACGTGAAAAGCCTTTCTCTTCTACTAGAAGCCTCTTCTCCTCCATCTTAGCAAGGGTTTGACGAGTTCCAGTGGGCGGTCATCTTCCTTCTTCTTCCTTTTCTTTGAAGGTATTTTCTATCCATCTCCTCATGGCCCCCAAACGTCAAAGAGGAAACTCTTTCCAAGGTGCTTCCTCATCCTCTGACTATACCCCTGCTAGTCTCTTTAGTCCAGCTAGACCTAGAGATCCCGAAGATTACGATTCTACTTTGTTTCCCGACAAAGACTTCTCGGATCTCTGGTTTGATTCCTTCTCTAGTCGTCGTATTTGCTCTGGAGCCTTCGTTAACTTTACTACTTTCTTTGAATATGCTCCAATCTTTGACCAACTTGGATACCGCGATTTTTTCGAGGTCCAAGAGAGCATTTATGACAACGCCGTTCGCATGTTTTACTGCAATCTGCAGGTAAAACCTAACGGTAATTTCTATTCTTGCATTGCTGGACAAGAGTTAGAATTTAGTGCCACTGATATCAGTGAATATTTTTATATTCCTGATCGTGGTGATGCATTAGTTGACATCTACCACATTCAGTTCCCTGCCGATGTCACTTTGGCTTCCTTTAGGGAATTAATTTGTCACCCTAACCCTCCTCCCCGGAGAATCTTTTCCAAACATCTGAACCAAACATTTTATGAACTTCATCGTATGGTATTTTCTGCTCTTCTTCCGAAGAAAGGATCTACAGATGAAGTTACCTTTTTGGAACTTTCTGCTCTATATCACATCCACTTTGGCATTCCTTTCTCTGTTTCCAAAACCATGATGAACTGGATGCTTAACTGCAAAAATGCAGGCAGGAATCTAGTTTATCCGATGCACCTTGCTTCGATCTTTCGACGTTTCGAGATTGATCTTGAGACGTGTGCCATCTCCTCTCCACCTGTTGAGCTGACTCGTTCTCGTCGATTCCCTGCACCTCCTGGAGCTGCTTCTGCTCCAGCTGCTGATGCTGAGGCCCCTGCAGCTGATGCTCATCCTGCTCCGGCCCCTGCCCCAGGATTCGATCAGACTTTCTTCCAGCGCTTCGATGATTTTGTTGCGGTCTCTACGCAACGTCATCAGGACTCAGAGTTCAGGCACATTTCTCAAGCCCAGGTGCTGAGAAATAGTATTGCTGACCTTCACTATAGCCTGGCTCAGGATCCAGTCCATCCGGTCACCATCCTTCCTCACCCGGCTTTCCCTGGTCCTCGATTTACTGATGAGATTACTTTTCAGTATTTCGACCCGACCACAGCATACTTCCCTCATGATCCTCCAGGTGCGGACGACCCCACGATGTGACGTGGATTCAGCCATGGGATAGTGGATTTTGATTTGATTAGTTGATGCAGTTGATGTAGTAGTTTTATTTCATTTCATGTCTAAACTGTTTAGTTAGACATTATCAGTTGTACTTTTTGATTTCTAGTGGAAACTTCTATGATATTTCAGTTTATTATGAGATAGTTTATTTTATTCCAGTTGTTTCCATATATGTCTATGCTGTGATTATTTTTTTTTCTTCACTTTGTCTTGTCTTTTCTATTGTTGGCTTCACGATTTACGGGGGAGCCTATTCATTTTACTACTTGACAAAGGGGGAGAAAAGAGTATACCAAAGCAAGAGAAAAAGAGTATACCAAAGTAAGCCAAAAACAAAAATCCAAACAAATTTTTTTTCAGGTATTTTTTATATTTTGTTCTATTTGATATAAATATATTTTGGTATAGACTCAAGTTTGTCAATTATCAAAATAGGGGAGATTGTTGGCCCATTCCATGGTCACACTCGATTTTGATAATCAACATACACTTTAGTCAATACACAAAATATAGAAAATGTTGCTAATCATTTCAGGATTCATGAAATCATATTCAACGGACGATGTATCACATAAATCAAAGCGTCAACATCATCAAATCTTCTGAAGACTCAGTTCTCATTTTTATTCTGTATTTTATATTTTATTGAGTCTAGGAATTACTTTGTAAAATCAATTTTGGTAATACTGGCTTAGGGTTAAAACTGTCCTTATTTCAAAAGCTTACTTTTACCACTCGTATTTTCGTTTACAAATATTTCCAAAACATATTTCGAAAATAGTCTTTTCAAATGATTTTACAAATAACCAAAAACATGTTTGAAAACTGTTTTTACAAAAGAATTTCAAATATCTCCTGACAGAACTCCTAGCCGAGTTCGGCCCGAGTTCGGTCCGAACTCTGACCGAGTTCGGTCAGTTTGTATTCAAACTTCTGTTGCCTCCAAATCAGCGAGCAACGTCTCTTTGCGAGATATTTGCACCCGAACTTTGTCCGAGTTCTGCCCGAGTTCGGTTGGTGAAAACACCTATAAATAGAGAAGAACTTTTCGTTTCAAATCATCAATTCATTCTTCATCTTCTCTTCTCTACTACTCAAGTGTTTTCAAAACGATCTAAGATTTTCAAATCTCACCTACACTTCTCTTAGCCAAAAGCCAGTACTATCAGAGTTGATTTAGAGTCTTTTGGTTACTCAAGAGTTGTAAAGAGGTCGTTCAAGTTTCAACAACTTTTCTGTTGTGGAGCTGGTCGTGCGCTCGTCACCAAGCACGGTGTTGTGAAGCTGGTCGTGCGCTTGTCACCAAGCACGGTGTTGTAAGAGATTGCAAGCTCTCAGTTAAAGCTTGTGCCATAGTGGATTAACATCGAGCAAGAGTACTCGAGACTGGATTAGTCCTCTCAGAGGGATACCAGTATACATCGCTGTGTCACTGAGTTTGAATTCTCTATCTTTATTTACTGTCTCTTACATATCTGCCATAGTTTAATTTTTAATTGGTGATTATTTTTCGCTGCACACACGCACTCTATTCACCCCCCCCTCTAGAGGTGCTCAACGATCCTACATTTACAACAAAGATTTGGTTTATTTATTTGTTTTCACGGTATATTGTAATCCTTTATATTAACTAAAAGATTTGTTGAACTTTTTCTAATGAATAATACTATTTGTACCTCCAAATTGTACCTCCAAACCGTCCCTCCTAACGTGGCTGCTGACGTGATATATTGATGTGGCAGCTGACGTGACAAATTTTAAAATTCAAATTCAAATTAACATTAAAATGAACATTAAAATTAAAGTTAACATTAACATTAAAATTAATATTATTATTAACATTAACATTAAAATTAATATTAACATTAATTAATATTAACATTAATATTAATATTAATTAATATTAACATTAAATTAATATGACAAAATTGGATGATTAATTTTTGGGTTAAAATTTGTCATATCATCGGTCATGTCAGATGACATATAATATTATTTAACATGTCACGTTAG
This sequence comes from Iris pallida, assembly GCA_029216955.1. Classification (NCBI taxonomy): domain Eukaryota; kingdom Viridiplantae; phylum Streptophyta; class Magnoliopsida; order Asparagales; family Iridaceae; genus Iris; species Iris pallida. The sequence continues at coordinate 11,392,309 of JANAVB010006397.1, read as the reverse complement.
CTGCCACATAAAGAAGGATGTATTGGAGGGACAATTTGGAGGTACGAATAACATTTAAGATTTTTCTAATTACCAAATAATTAGATCATTTTTCGCAGCCCCCTTACAGGTGCAACGGGGTTTGAAAGTGATCTCCTGAATGAGCCAATAGAAAAATATCTGATTTTTCTAAAGGAATTTTATGATTTTTTTTTTTTGGTCTTCAATATCAATTTTATCAATCAATTCAACAAATAAAATCTTTTCACAAATAAAATTTACTAAAGTTTACCATGTATAAGTAAGTTGATGTATGTCTTCTTTGAATCGCTTTCCTACTAAAGTAATTATACTATAAGCACTACTTAAATCAAGGAGCCTGTTTGAGCATTCCTATTGCAAAAACTGGCTGGAATATTAAACTGTGGACTGTATTGGGACCCTGCCTATTGAGGGTCCATTCCAACCCACTGGCCCTGCCCTTCTTTACCATGATTAGTAAGGGCACGTACAATGGTCTTCTACAATGCGATGATGATCAAGATCTGTCTACAATATAGTTTTGTATTATAGAATCATCTTATATTTTATAGATTGGATTAAAATTCAGTGGTTAAGATTAAAAGGTGTAGTTCCACCACATTTTTAAGTCATCTAATCTCAACCATTCAATTACAATCCAAGTGTATAACATAAGCAGGTGTGTTTTATATTGTTTGAAAAAAAAAAATTTAGTACGGACTCTCTAGCCTAGTGGTATTAGAACGGACACCCGAAGGGGCCGGCAAGGTTCGAGCCCCCTAATTGTGTGTGTGCTTGGGTTTCAAAAAAAAAAAAAAAAAAAAACAGTTGTCTACATTGTCTCAGTTCTTTTTTTTCTCCTTTGGCTCCTATACTATATGCATGCCTACTTTTAGTACATATTTTATTACATCCAAACTAAATTTTATTGGATCTTTTTAATTATAGAGATACCCCTATTAATTTTAACTAATCTTTTTAATTCGTTGATGTATTAAATGGTATTTTTGGAAAAATAAACTTCTACAGTGAAACCAATTTTTGGCATTATATATATTATCTAATGTCAATTCAATTTTAAATATTTACAATCAATAGCAAAATATATATATATATATATATATATATATATATATATATATATATATATATATATATATATATATATATATATATTCTCCCTTTCAGACTCAGAGTATGCCATATTTTCATCAGGTCTCTGATGTTGTGGGATAGTGGATGGAACGACCGCACGTCCGTACGGTATTTCATCATCGTCTTCTCGTCGGCACTAGAATACTCTCACCCCTCGAATGACAAGGAATACCCACGCGCCAGTCGTACCCGTTCGATCGCTCGCACGAGGCGAGGCGACACCCACTCGACCGCACGAACGGCAAGGAACGTCCATTGGTCGTAGGCACCCGCTCGATCGCTCACACGAAATGAGATGACGTCAGGGTCGACCGCCCAAGCCCCCATGGAATATGAGGGCCCAAAAAAAAGTATATATATATATATATATATATATATATATATATATATATATATATATATATATATATATATATAATCTTATATCTAAAATAGAACTACTATGTAACATGATGCTCTTTGACCACAAAATAATTGTTGTGTAGTAGTTAGTATGTTAATTTGCACACTAGAGGTCTTTGGTTCAATTCTTGGTTGTAACTTCTTCTTTTTTAATTTTTTTTTTAATATTATATATAGGCCATATTTTGAAAGTTTGCCTAGGATTTCTATTAACTCATGGCCGTTGGATGATGTCCACGGATCCAGTGGATGTTAGTAAATGACTAATCATAATTTTAAATTTACAAATACTAATGATACATTCACTTTTGTTTGTTTTAAACGGATTCTAAAACAAAAGTGCTATTTGGCTCCCAAAATATTTGGGTGATACCATCTCTCATTATGTGACAGATGACATGGTTGCTGACATGACAGCTGACATGGCAAAATTTAACAATAAAATTAATATTAAATTAAAATTAATAGTAAATTAATAAATTAACATGATAATTAACATTAATATTAAAATTAACCTAAATTAACATTAATATTAACATTAACATTAACATTAACATTGACATTAACATTAACGTTAACATTAAAAAATTTTGGATAATTAATTTTTTGGATTAAAATTTGTCATATCAGCTATTATGCTATCTGCTATGTCAGATGCCACATAATAAAAGATGGCATTACCCAAATATTTTAGGAGTCAAATAACATAATTGATTCTAAAAAGGGCAATGCTTTAAGCACAACTAACCCATTGTCTCTTATTAAAAAAAAAAAAGGTAACACAGTTGCACCTCTAAACTCCATATTAAAAAAAATTGTACGAAGATTATTGCTCATTTCTTCCTTCAAAAAAGCCACTTTATTTCTGATTTCTGATTTTTTTTTTTCTTTTCAAAATGGTAAAAAAAAAAAAACTGCTATCGGCACAACAAAATAAGCCGGCCGGTCCAAATGGAAGAAGAGACTAGAGAGTGCTGAGAATATCCCTTTCTTGAAGAGCAAGGTCACATCGGAGCAAAATATCTTCTGGGTCGGTTGGTACCAAAACGTGGCACCACCCGATTGGAGAGAGTCCATTCCCACTACCAGGATATTTCTGAGTTAGACTCCGCCCACCGCCAAAGTGTATTATATATCCATCTAGATTGACACCTTTCTCATGTCTCTTTTGCCCTCATAGTTTACACGTAATTACTATGCTACCAAATTAATTTTTTGTTTTTGGAGGTGCTATATTGTCCGCGGTTTGTAACCGCGGACCTGACATTTTTTGTTATCACTAATTTTTTTGATTCCTAACTTACAATCTTTTGACATTTTTTGAAACTTGACTCTGAATAACGAAAGATTAAAGGACCTATATGATATAGGGCATGTGAGTACCGCAAGACTCTAGCGTACTCAAAGTTTGAAAAAAAAAGTCAATACGTACGCAACCTTATATTCATTATAGATATTTTTATGACTCGAACTTGTATATGAAAGCAACAAATAGTTTGCGTGAAACAATGTCCTTATTAGATTACCTTATATCTCACTAGTGACATTTACGTACCTTATACAACGTACGAAAATATATAATAATATTATTAAAAATTAGATAAAAAATAAATTTAATTATTTTAAATATGATTTGAATATATTTTATTTAGAATTTTTTATAGATATATTTTTAGAATTTTTGGGTATGTGTTTATTAGATAATACCAATTTAATTTAAAAACAATCAAAATCTCTAGTAAAATAGTACATGTATATATTAGTTTTTTTTAACTATTTCGTAAAAAAAGAAAAAAAGAAAAAAAAAAAAGAAAAAAAAAGAGAGAATACAAACTAGTTTCTATATTTTGAACGGCGATATTTGTAAAATATCCCAAATATTGATTTCCTAACCTAAATGGTATCCATAGAAATAGATATTTTCGAAGCATGCATGCGTTGCCACGTGTCATGCACCCCCAAGATATTTTCACCCATTCTCCCACGTCTTGTAAATATCCCCCAAACCAAACCTCTGCGTCCTTCTTAATCAATCACTCCCTCCTCGCACATCAACGCCATCACCAACCAACCGAGCCGAACCTCTGCTTCCCCCAAAATTCTCAGCTCCCCCCCGCGAAGAAGAATAAAAACCATGGGAATGGCGTCAGAAGCAGAAGAAGAAGTGACGCAGAGCTCGGTGAAGCGCTTGAGGGGCTCCATGGAGGACTACATGGAGTGGGAGGAAGAAGAAGAGGAAGAAGAAGGCCGGGAGGAGGAGGAGGCGATGGGTCTCGGTCCGTTCTTTGACCACATGAGGACTTCTGCTTCCTTCGTGGTCTCCGACGCTCTCGACCACGACTTCCCCATCATCTACGTCAACACCGCCTTCGAGGAGTCGACCGGATATCGAGCCGACGAGGTGCTCGGCCGGAACTGGTATGAAAGTTCCCTCCTTTCTTTCTTCCTTTCGTTCGAAACCCATGAATTGTTGGTAGTTTTGATGAATCAGTGAGAAGTGGAGGAGAACCCCATGTGTGTGGTTTTGTGCGGTGAGTTGCTTTTGATAGAGAGGAGAATTAAAAGTGTCACCTTCATTCTTTGCTTCGTCTGGTTAGGCAGATTTGATCACTTCGGTTGAGAAATTGTGTGGTTGAGCCCATTCTATGTTGCCGGGACACGCATACAGACACAACCAAATACGGATACGGAGACGCTTGACACGCATTGGCATTGGTTTCAGCGTGTCCGATACCCGATATGTTTATTTTACCGGAGAAGAAACGGGGTGAAATAAAGTTGATTTTTTTTTTTTTTTAAAATCCCACGCGCGCACACAATTGGGGGACTCGAACCTTGCCGGTCCCTCCGGGTGTCTGCTCAAATAAAGTTGATTTGCTCGAGAACATGATTTTTCAAGGAGAATATAAGAGAATGTCGGTTAATGGAGTAACTTGATAGGAGTTCAAGATTGTTGCTGGAATGTTCTAGTAAACTAGTTATTATAGATGCAATTGTGTGTCCGGGCCGGCCCGGAGGTAATTTTGGTTGTCCCTTGCTCTTATTATGGACCGGTCCTAGGGTATTACCCGGAGGGTTGCCCTAACATAGGGGGTTGTCCAAGCCCGGAGTCTTGTCAGGATCAACCCTGGGCCGGCCCGTGTGTGTGTGTGGATGATTTCTTCGGGTTACTGGTTTTGTATAGGTGAACATTATAGGACTCTCTAGAGAGTTCACAAGACGGTAGAATCTGCAATTGGCAAACTGTCTTTGTTCATTTTGGTTCTAACGCTGCTACGTCAGTGTATCATTCGTATGAATATGCATATAGCAAGGGATTCTTATTCAACTGCACCTGCTCTTACTTGAAGACGCTGCTCGCATCAAGTGCGTATGCCTAGTTGGAGCCCTGCATTCTTAGTTGGATTTTGCCGTCTCTATTTACTTGAAAGTATCCTACCTGAGATAGTTGCTTTTGTTTACGGATTCTCGAGTTTATGCTTCACTTTATGTAGCACTCTTTTGTGAACTTGGCATCTTCCCTAGTCTATTTGAGCTGACGTGTGTGTGTGTGTGTGAATGCGCTTTCAGCCGATTTTTACAGTTTCGAGACCCGTTGGCACAAAGGCGGCACCCTCTGGTGGACCCTATGGTTGTTTCTGAGATCCACAGATGCCTTGATGAAGGGACCGAGTTCCAAGGTGAGCTTCTGAACTTCCGGAAGGATGGCACCCCTTTGGTGACCCGACTAAGGCTTATGCCCATCGGAGATGATGGCATCGTGACGCACATCATTGGAATCCAGATCTTCTGTGAAGCCAACATTGATCTTAACCGCCTGTCCTATCCAGTCTTCAAACAGACCTCCCACCACAAATCCAGCCACTTCAACTTGAACCATCCTAGCTCAGATCCGAACTCTACCAACCAGCATCCTCACAATTTTTGTGGTATTCTTCAGCTCTCTGACGAAGTATTAGCCCACAATATCTTGTCACGCCTAAGCCCCCGAGATGTGGCCTCCATTGGCTCGGTATGCACTAGAATGCGTCAAGTAACAAAGAATGAGCACTTACGCAAGATGGTATGCCAGAATGCCTGGGGACCAGACGTGACAGGAATGTTGGAACTGACCACCAGAAGATTAGGATGGGGCCGGCTGGCAAGGGAACTGACGACCCTCGAAGCTGCGACTTGGAAGAAATTCACAGTTGGAGGTAGAGTGGAGCCCTCACGTTGTAATTTCAGTGCCTGCGCTGTCGGGAACCGGCTTGTTCTATTTGGGGGTGAAGGAATCAACATGCAACCAATGGACGACACTTTTGTTCTCAATCTTGAGGCGGCAAACCCAGAATGGCGCCGTGTGAATGTTACATCCTCTCCTCCAGGCCGGTGGGGTCACACGCTCTCGTGCTTGAACGGATCGTGGCTAGTGGTTTTTGGAGGCTGCGGGCGTGATGGCTTGCTCAATGACGTGTTCGTCTTAGACTTGGATGCCCAACAACCCACATGGAAAGAAGTGGCAGGTGAGGCTCCTCCATTACCAAGATCTTGGCATAGCTCGTGCACCGTCGATGGCTCTAAACTTGTGGTCTCAGGAGGGTGCACCGATGCTGGTGTGCTTCTGAGCGACACCTTCCAATTGGATCTCACCAAGGAAAGGCCGACTTGGAGGGAGATACGTTCGTCATGGGTTCCTCCCTCGAGATTGGGGCACACGCTATCGGTTTACAACAGGAGCAAGATCTTAATGTTTGGAGGGATGGCCAAGAGTGGATCCCTTAGGCTGAGGTCCTGTGACACATACACTATGGACTTGGAGGAGGAGGAACCGCAGTGGAGGCAATTGTGTACAAGTGGATTGACGGAAGCCTGCCCGCCACCGAGGCTAGACCATGTCGCGGTGAGCCTGCCTTGCGGAAGGGTAATCATTTTTGGTGGATCCATAGCAGGCTTGCACTCACCTGCAGAGTTGTTTCTGTTGGATCCATCCGAGGAGAAGCCAACATGGAGGATCTTGAATGTGCCCGGGCAGCCGCCAAAGTTCGCTTGGGGTCATAGCACTTGTGTAGTGGGAGGGATGCGGGTTCTGGTATTGGGCGGTCGGACGGGGGAGGAGTGGATCTTGAATGAGCTTCATGAGCTCTGTTTGGCGAGCAGACAGGATGAGGAGGATCCGTGATCCGTCTTTCTGGTGGATCAGACTTGTTCAGATGAAGTTTTGGGCTGGTTTGTACTCTCTGGTTTAAGGAAAGTGCTGTACTCTCTTGTTTGATCATCGTAGAATTAGTTTAGTTTGTATAATTGTATGTGTGTGCGCGCTTCTATTACCAAGCTCTCACCAGCAAGAAACTAGAACTCAGGAAAGCTCAAAGCTTATTTTCCTGTTGGATTGATTGTGCAGTTTTTGTACCGTGTTTGTGTACTATAATTTCAATGTGTGTGCGCTTATTTTCCTGTTTGATTCACTGTTTGTTGCTTGCCAGACTGAAAACTTGACTGCTGCTTGCGTCGACGTTGCAGCAACTAGCCATCTCCAATGTCCTACCGCCTCTTCTCAGTGCAGGAGGCCGATAACATGTAGTTATTGATCTATGTTCTTGAGAGGATTCTTTCCTGTCTACTATGGTAACTGTCCACTATGGGAAAAGCAATGTCGATAAGAGCATCATTAGCAAGGCCCATCCTATTTTCTAGATTTTAGATTTAGAATGTAGGAGCTCATTTTGTAGAATAGTAAATCTCATTCCTAGTTTCAATTTCTACAATTTCGGTTCCGTCTTACTCATAGGTAAGGGTTGGACTTTCTAATGTTTAGATTCTAGATGGTAGAAACTCGTTTTTTAGAATAGTAGGTCCCAATTTGGAGTTCAATTTTCTAGATTCTAGACTTTATATAATTTTTTTCCTACATTAATTTTTGACCATAATTTTTGGAATCGGAGCTCATTTTATCATTTTCCATTATTCTCATACAGCTCAAACCCATTCTACATTTATTTTATTTTTTTATTTTTATTTTTTTAATTTTGAATCCCACATTGCATTTGAGAGTTCCGACTACTAATGATACTAAGAGGATGTATGTAGTTGTAGGCATGGACAGACAGAGGAAGGGACAAGCAGGGTTAGCAACCCAACTGAAAGAAAAAAAAAATGTTATTTTATACTCACGTGCCGACCTCAGCTCCCATGAAAAAAAGATCCTCTATTTGTGATTAGTCTCTTCCCTGATCCCTTCTCCAGTTCTCTTGATACCTAAACTTTCCTCCAACTTGACATGATACGATCGCTTACATTAAGAAATATATGTCAACAATTATTTTTTTAGATGTCCGACGATACGTACGGAATTTTGTACACACTGTATTGCATATCCATTAATCTTTTCGTCATCCAGCCAGTTTTCGTCACCCAGCCAGTGTAATCGTGAGATTAGTTTTCTTGTTTTTTTTTTTTGGTATGACATGTGAAACTATATATATGTGTATATATTTCATTTTTGGACTTTTTTTTATATGTATTAGAAGTTGACGCCAGTCTCTTAAATTCATGCTCCTCTGGTTGTAGGAATTGTCCTATGGTCTCAGGTCTCTGTATACAAACTTAAAACGCTGGTGGTTTAGGCGTAGTTGAAGCTCTAGGATCAATATCTATTGTGTGAAATCATGTACGAGACTACGGACCGAGTATCAAGCCTATTCAGCATTGGACTCGGTAGCAAGACGAGTTTTAGAACAAGATGTGTAATTATACATGGCCACCAAATATTCAGAAAGTCAGAAATTTACTTATATCAAAGTAATCAAAGTAAACACTCCATCTCAACTTTTCACTAATCAGGAAGCATCACCACCTTTAATTTCTATTACATCTTTTCATCGACAATCAACGTACAGGAGCAATCCAAAGTAATTGTTAGTTACACGCTACAAAGTGTCAAGTCTTCTATATATAAATCATGACATGTTTTGTATGTATTTCTAGTTTGCTACAAATCAAGTTGTTTTACTAAGTATCGGATATAAAAGAATGAACAATCGGTTGGAAGGAAGAAGAAAAAAGGAACGTGGCAAACTAGAATGACGTAAAATTAAGCGAACAAATTTTCTATTACAGGTATGTGTATCGCCCGTTGCACTCTTGATTTGCTTTATTTCCATGCAACAGAGTCGATTTCGTCCCTGGCTGACTTGTACAGCTCGAGTCTTCGAGCTATGGCCTCCCTCTTCTCCATCAGAGCTGGGTCCTCGTCTAACATTGCTCCAAGTTGCTTCTTCTGCAACATAGAAGGGGAGGAAAAAAAAAATCAGATCAGATGCATAATCAACAAATTATTTTACCAGTTTGAGAATCTGCGAGAAAAGAAATTTACCATTTGATAAAAAGCATATGAAATACCAAGTACACACATTACGGCGACAAGGTTAATATTTGTCCTATCATCATCTTCAACATGAATCCGAGTAAAATGCACATGGCAACTATGGTGCACAGCTCTCAACTCTTAAGTCGATACGACTCTATAGAAGCAGCAATCAAATATGTAAAGAGCTAATTAGGGTTTAGACCCTAGATTTTATACCTGCTTAGAGTTTAAGTCTTATAATGTCCAATTGGAAAGTTTAGGTCCTAGATTTTATTTTTTTTGTTCAATCTTTCCTATTATAGCCTCCATTTTATATACAGAAATTTCATTCTCGTGCATTGGGAGGAAGGGATAATGAAAAAAAATATATATTTAGGGCCTAAACTTTCCAATTGGACATTTTAGGGCTTAAACTCTCATGTTAGGGCTTAAAATCTAAGTTGGTATTAAACCCAGGGTCTAAACACTAATTAGCTCATATTTAAAAGCAGCCCAACCTGATTTCAACCACCTACAAGTTGTTGCTAAGTGGGAAGGATATGGCATCCGAGTGAACCTAATAGCGATACACAAACAAAGTTTAGTATTTATGAAGATCATCAAAGCTAAATCTCAAGTTAGCTGGGACAAGCATTCCAATATATTATTGTGCTCAAAGAGAATCTCGCAAAGGGGAAATTGTATGGTTTTTTGTAGGGAATTGTATCCTCCTCTGAAGCATAATACAAGTAAGATTACAACCTATTACTGCCAGCAGAATATATCTACCAAGGGCTTTTTGGTTACATGGAATTGTTATTCCACATGGAACTGTCATCTAAGGAATTCAGGATAATTGGTATAAAATCCCAATCCATGTAGTTTGGTTGCACACATATTTTTCATATTTTATCGAGGAAAAAAAAAACTTGCCACCTGTTTGTGAAAGAACTTGAACTCACTACTTCTCAACCCAAGAGTTGGAAGCGGTTATTATTCCCCGATTCAAAGAAACTAAATATCACACCCCGGAATTCAGATCAACCGATACTGTGAACCCTCATTCGGATACCATGGTGGTAACATATTATGGTACCAATTAATGTTGCATTCTCTCTCTTTCTAGTTGGTTTCTTCTCTGTGCTAGTGCTTCATGGTTAGCAAGGGCGGCCCTGGCCCAGGGCAGACCGGACGACGGCCCAGGGCCCCCTGACGAAAGGGGGCACAAACATGAAACTGTTTATAATAGAACTAGTATGTATCATGTACCATTTTTTTTAACGAAAAGCATTGTGGTGTAGTGGTTACAATGCTAAACTTATACTTAAGTGGTCCTTGGTTCAACACTTGACTACAACAAATTTTTGTTTTATTTATACTTTTTTTTTTTACATTATGTATGGAGGTCCATTTTGGAAGTTTCGCCTCGGACCCCCAATTGCTCAGGGCCGGCTCTGATGGTTAGTTATGGGGACTTGAGCATTTGATGCTGTGATGGTACCTTGCACTTGGTTTTTGGATGTAATGCTGCAGCTGGTCTTATGAAGTTGGTTTTTGAATACTATGATGGCATTTTTCAAATGCGATTTTGGACACCATGGTGGTGCTGGTATCTATTATTATGGTGCTTGATGATTAGAACGGTTTTGATTCAACAAGTGGTTGAAAATACTGAAAAGTGAAACTCGTATCTGTTTACCCTTCTACAAAGTTTTGAGAACATATAGTTTCCTTGATTGGGCGGCTGGGGCCCGGCTTGAAAAAAGGACACCCAATACTATATATATATATATATAACAAAATTAGACTTCCAATTCAGTTTGACTTATAATCCCTAATAAATAGCCCATCAACATATTGGTTGTACAAATAAAATGAAGGAAAATGGTCAAGCATGACTAGAATTCTGCAACTTTTCATTTGTAAAAAGTACAATGCAGATAATTAGCAGCAGTCAATTATGAAGTAGGCTATAACAAATCAAGACAAGTCGATTATGGCATGTCAATAACGCATTTATGCCCGAAATTACAAAGTTCGAGCTCAAAATATTACTGAGCCAAGCTCATGCTCTGCCTTGAGCTTCAAAACTGCGCTCAAGGTTGAGCTTGATTAGGCTCACGAGCAGCTCGGTTCATCGTGAGTAAAAACACAGATTGCATGTTGAACTTGTTTCGTATCAATGCTTGCAATGGGTTCTTCCCAAGTTGAGCTTGTTTGCAGGCCAAGTTGGATGTATTGTGTATGCAATATATAGGAAGAAACCTATTACGCCGCTAGTCGAGCTTGTTCATGGGCTCACAGGGAAAGTTTCTTATGTTCAAGCTCTGCTCACTAAAGAAATCGAGGACATTTACATGTTCAAGATTCCAAGTATAGCTTTTTGTCAAGATGAATCGAGTCGAACTCGTGAGCAGTGTGTCACGCACAAAAGTTTGCGCTCCACCGAGACGGATTTGTATAACTCTCCACGGACCGGGGTTATGCGGAAAGCTTCCAGAACATTCTAGAAGATGGCGGAAGTCTCTAGAAGATAGTGGACCTCTCCGGAAGACCCAAGATCGTTCTAGGCGGCCCAAGATCCTTCTGGATGGCCCGAGAAGTTTCCTTTTATGTTATTAGGGAATAAACCTGGAATATGCTGTTCCAGTTATGGTAGGAGGAATAGTCCCTGGAATATTCTTTCCAGAAGTTTCCATGTAAAGCTCTATGAGCCATTATAAATAAGGGAGGAGGCCTCATTTGTTCCTCACCACCCAAAGTTGTAGTCTTTTCTAGTATAATGAAGTTTTAATCTTCCACTCTTTCTCTCTTTTGTTCCACATTGTTCTCAATATCGCCTTAGCAATCTAGCTAAGCGGGTTCGGGAAGGCTTGCACGACTCTTCGAGTAGGAAGATAGTGCGCCGCACGGGACGAAGTGGTAGCAAAACACTAAGTCCGTGACAAGTGGTATCAGAGCGAATGTCGGTTGGTGCCATGTCGACATCCGAGAACGTCCAGGAGGGACCCACGTCGTCTAAGGAGGGGCACGCCAAGACGCACAAGAGGGACAAGAGCAAGGAGTCTGCGGTGGAGCATAGCCTTGCCAGTCTTGCCGAACGTGTTGAGATCTTGGAGACGGGTTCGAGGGACATGGAGATGCGCATGGGCTCCGTGGAGCAAAGCAACACGAGGCTAGAAAGTTACTTCGATGGGCTGGAGAGCGACATCACTTCGTCCATGGCAATCTTTCGGGAGCAATTCTAAGAGATCCGATCCGCACTTGAGGAGGAGCACAAGGAAATCGTGCGGAGATTGAGGACTTGCATAGGAAGGTCCAAGGCTACGAGGAGCTGAAGACCGTGGTCGAGAGTTGCGGAGAACTCAAGACCAAAGTTGCCATCTTGGAGAAGGCCGTTGCGAACGGTGGACCTTCGAGTAGGGAGGCACCGAGGCGAAGGAAGATCCCTGAGCCAAAATCTTTCAGCGGGGTGCGTGATGCCAAAGAAGTTGAGAACTGTGGAACGTGGAGCGATACTTCAAGGTGTTGCACATCAACGATGACGCCGAGAAGGTGGATATTGCTCCACTCTACTTCACAGACGATGCGATGCTGTGGTGGCGTCGAAGGTGCACGGAAGCCGAGAAGGGTTTGTGTTTGATAGAGACTTGGGGGGATCTCAAGAAGGAGATCAAGTCCCAGTTCTATCCAGAGAATGTGGAGTTTGCAGCGAGGCGGAGCTTGCGGCAACTCAAGCATACCGGGACGATCAAGGAGTATGTCGCGGAGTTTACACGCTTGATTCTCGCGATATCTAGCATGGGCGAGGAGGATCGGTTGTTCTTCTTCCTCGATGGACTCAAACTTTGGGCGGCTCAAGAATTGCAGCGACAGAGGGTGTAAGACTTGAACACCGCCGTGGCAGCAGCTGAGCGGCTCGTCGAGTACATGTGGGATGACAACGATGTCGAGGCCAAGCCAAAGTCCACCAAGGAGAATGGTGGGAGAGTGCAGGAGAGCTCTCCTAAGGAGGGTCCATCTGAGCGGAAGAGGCACGAGAAGGCCCAACCCGAGCAAGTTGTTTCATGCTTCATATGCGGAGAGAAGCACTTTGCTCGGGATTGTCCGATGAGGAGCATGCGTGTAAATGTCGTCGAAAACGAGGAGGTGGAGGACGAAGAGTGCGAAGTGGAAGCGCATATGGGAGCGTTGCGCTTACTCAACGCCGTGAAGACCAAGTCTGCTGTGTCGAGGACTCCGAGCAGGGAGCTCATGTACGTTGATGTGAGGATCAATGGCATGAGCACACGGGCGTTGTTGACACGGGCGCCATTCATAACTTCATCACGGACGCGGAGGTCCGTCGCTTGGTTCTAGCCTTGGAGAAAGATTCGGGCATGATGAAGACGGTTAATGCGGAGGCGCGTCCCGTAAAGGGGGTAGCCAAGGGGGTCCGCATAGCGGTGGAAAATTGGTCGGGTGTTGCCAATTTCACCGTTACGTCGCTGGATGACTTCAAGATGATACTGGACATGGATTTCCTTATCGCGGCTAAGGCGATTCCGATGCCACATTTGGGAGTTGTCGATTTTATGGAGGAAGGCTCATCGTGCATAGTGAAAGGTGCACGAGGCAAGCCTTCGAAGGAAAAAGCTATCTCCGCTATTCAGCTCAAAAGAGGTGGCAAAAGGGAGACGGCACACCTAGCGGTGCTCGAGAGGAAGGAACGCTTCGAGGAGGAAGGCCTTTCGTGCGAGACCAAGGGTGTTGCAAAGGGGCGTCCCGAGGAGGCACTTCCGCGGAGGGAGGTGGACCGTGCTACCAGGCTGGGCTCGAGGGCAGAGAAGGATGTCGCAAGCTGCACGGAGGCAGAAGCGACGAAGCGGAGTAGCTCGTGCAAGGAGTTGCTCAAGGCTCGTGAGGGACATTCAGGTCGACAGGCTTGCAAGGGGACTCGCATGCGCGGAGGTGTGTAGAACCATGTGCAGGCACGAGACAAGGGGGACTGGCGACTCGATAGCCCGCACGAGATCCGTCCTGTGCCGAGGAGGGCACGGACCGAGGCAAAAGTTGGTGCGGCGAACCAGTTTGCTTCCGATCTTGAGGAGAAGATGGGCAAAGGGAAGCGCCGCACGAGACGCACAAAGGAGGGACGATGCGCAACGATCGTGCCTACGAGAGTGGACATCGTCCCGAGACTTGCTGCACCCGTCGACGAGGACGTCGACGAAACAGGTGGGGAAGAATGTCACGCACAAAAATTTGCGCCCCACCGAGACGGATTTGTATAACTCTCCACGGATCGGGGTTATGCGGGAAGCTTCCAGAACATTCTAGAAGATGGCGGAAGTCTCTAGAAGATAGTGGACCTCTCCGGAAGGCCCAAGATCGTTCTAGGCGGCCCAAGATCCTTCTGGATGTTCCGAGAAGTTTCCTTTTATGTTCTTAGGGAATAAACCTGGAATATGCCGTTCCAGTTATGGTAGGAGGAATAATCCCTGGAATATTCTTTCCAGAAGTTTCCATGTAAAGCTCTATAAGTCATTATAAATAAGGGGGGAGGCCTCATTTGTTCCTCACCATCCAAAGTTGTAGTCTTTTCTAGTGTAGTGAAGTTTTAATCTTCCACTCTCTCTCTTGCTCCAAATTGTTCTCAATATTGCCTTAGCAATCTAGCTAAGCGGGTTCGGAAAGGCTTGCACGACTCTTCGAGTAGGAAGATAGTGCGCCGCACGAGACGTAGTGCTAGCAAAACACTAAGTCCGTGACAAGTCGCACAAAATAGTTCAACCCAAAAAAATTTGGACGGGGCAAATCTTGTGTACATGTGCAAGGGTGGACCAATGCTTTAGTGACACATTAGCTTAAAGTATATATGAAAATTTGGGACAACCATGGGTCCACACCCCCACGTCCCTACATATATGTGTACCGGCTATTCAATCTGAAAAGGCGGCGGTTCAATTTTAGTCGAACCACGTTCACTAAAAAAATAAATTTTGTGTTTATGTGTATGGGTGGATCAATGCTTTAATGACATGTTAGCAGCGTTTTAAAAAAGCTCTAGGCGTTCCTAGACGAGTTGCCTCGTCTCATAGCATGGGAGCGCCCAAGCACGTCTAGTCTCGTCCGGAGAAGAAAAGTGCCACCTTGATAGCTTCTTAAATTTCCTTTTCATAAAACGTGTCACTTTTGTAGTTCATGTTAGGTTATATAAATTTGTCATATTCCTAAAAACTAATCAAACTTGAGTTTTTAGACAATAAACTAAAGAAAATAGTTTAAAACGATACCAAATTGTCAATAAAAAAAAAAACAAAGTACAAGGTCACAAAATAGTCTGTGAGACACAACATTAAGTTTAAAAACAATAACATCACACATTAGTCATTATGACAGAAAACAAATTGTTCAAATGAAGAAACAAACATAAAATAATCAATGAGTCAATGTTCCATATTCCAAATCCTCTTTTTTTGTATATTTAGTTAGTAACTTATAGGGTTAAAACTTACAACAAAAAAATCTATCTGAGCCTTTAAAACTTAAGATGCAACTTTAAAAACTAATAAAACCAAACAAGTCCATAAAACTTTAAAAAAGAAACTCAAGCAAAGCCTAAAGAAGCTGCATAAAACACCCAAAACACCTATGCATGCGCCTAGGCTCACCTAATTACCCATTCGACTAATCTCGTCTTTGGCATTCTTTTGTCTACGCGTTGCCTAGAGGAGATATCTCACATGACTTAGAAGTGAAACATCGTCTCTTGCCTCTGTCCTTTTGGACGCCTAGGCATGCCTGGACAGCTCCTTTAACAACACTGCATGTTAGCTTAAAGAATATATGAAAGTTTGGGACAACCATGGCTCCCCTCAATCAGAAAAGGCAATGGTGCAATATACACATAAATTTTAAATATCTCACGAAATAAAGTTTTTCTTCATCACTTGTTAACATAATCTATCAATAATAAAATTATGTTCACAATCCATTGATCTTACTAAGAAAACAACTTTGATATCATTTTAAAAATATTTAGTTCGCTTATAAATATTAAGGTAGTCACTATTCTCATAATTAGTGCAGTTAAAGCGGTAAACAAGTAGCAAATGACCAATACACTTTTTGACTAGTCAGGACTAGCCTTCAAAAAGTGGATCATGTTATTTTTAATACTAGTACTAATTCTACATAATAATATCCAATGATATCAACAAAACAAAGCAATACCAAATTATGTCAATAAAAAAAAGTTTCACAAAGCACCTCATTATGTCAATGTTACTAATGAAAAGAACAAAAAGTTTCACACACCAACATCAAACCATGTCCATGATAATAAAAAGTTTCATACACCAACATCAAACCATGTCCATAGCAAGAGCCGGGCACCAAAACCTCCTGTTTCTCGTTTTTTTTCTTCTCTTTCAATTTGGTTTGGATTTGGAAGCATAGAATTCTTTAGTTGTAAATTTCACTTATAAGGGATAAAAAGAACTTTTTGGGGGCATATAAAAGATAAACCAACCTAAACCAACCTTTTTTTTTTTTGAAAAAATCGGAATTTTTGTCAATTTACAATGGTTAAAAGTGTTCACAAATCGGTGAGTAGTAGGTACCTTTTAAGGGCCGATTTTCTTATCCGAGTTTTGCAAAAAATTAGGCTGTGCTATAGCGCCTGCCGGCTAGTCCCAGCTTTAATTGCATAGTGTCATAACATTGTCATCACATAGACATTGCACTATATTTGTCGTTTTCTTTTTTAAATTACAAAATGTAATGTCTTTTTATACAGCTTTTCTGACATATATGAGGCTGACACATGCAATAACTATCTTGAAATCTTAATTATCATAATTACCATTAACTGAGAAAAGAAGCCCCATGCCTAAGAGGGCCTTTACTATCTTTGTTCTGGCATGTGAACAAGTGACGTGTGTCAGGTTATATATTTTGGAAACTGAACCAGTCACTTTTAATTGGCTGACTAAATCGACAAGGAAACTTGAATAAACTGCATGAGACGTACCGGTCCAATAACAGGTTCGACGGAATGGTAGCAAACATTTTTTCGGGAAACAGTCACCTTACCTGAAGAGGAACAGGCCTCGGAAGCCTAGAGGATATGGATAGGGCCTGTAGACTAAAGCTTATGGATGTATCTGCACATTGATAAATTTTGGCTAACTGGCTGAGGGGCTAACATGAAAAACCAAACATGTTTTGGGACAGTGAAGTAGATGATAATGCTTCTTGCACTTGGAAAAACATACTAAGATGCAAAGAAAAGTACTTCTGATGATCCAAATGAAGATTACTACAGAAACCTCTATTTGGTTTTGATCCCTGGATAGTAATCACGGGAGGACTATAGATAAGTTGGGATGGCAAACATATGCAGTATTAAAGGAGAATCACATAGTTCTAGAGATAATTGAGCAGGTTCAGTGGATGTCAGAGAAGCCGTCGGTAACTGCAGCATACTGATGTGGGCCCACCTATCATCATTTAGCCTATGTTCTATTTTAGTCATTTTCCTGTTTTAGTAAGGAAGGATTATTTTGGTCTTTCACCAATAATAACCCTTCCTTAATAGTCATTTTCCTATTTTAGTCAGGAAAGATTATTTTGGTCTTTCACCAATAATAACCCTTCCTTAATTAAGCCTTTGTTTTTTCCTATATAAACTAGGGTTAGCCATCTTTTATTTTCCATGCTTGTATTGAGAAGAAACTCTCAAGTATCAATAAGAAGGATTTAGACTTTGTCCGTCCACCAAAGTTGGGAGTTTGTTCTTTTCTCACAAAAAGATCATTATCTTTCTCTGTTTCTCTTTTCTACAAATCTTTTGTGAATCGAATAGGTCGATTCATATCAATTGGTATCAGAGCTCTCTACGATCCATGGCGTCCAGCACAAGGAACACGATCGAGGAGAAGATCCAGGGGCTTCGGGAGGATTTCAACATCGAGATCGAAAGTTTGAAGGCCGCAATCAAAGATCAAGCGTCCACACAGGAGGATCTCCAGACCGAGGTACGACGCATGCGGGAGGAGATGACGTCGATTCCGGCAATGATGAAGTTGTTGCAAAACATCTCGAACAAGATCAATGGCGGCGAAGCGGAGGCGGCAACAACCCAAACCCTAGGCGACCAACTAGGGTTTGTTCATACGGAGGGGGAAGCGACCGACGACCACGGAGGACCGACCGACGGGAGCTGGGCCGCACCCGCCGTCGCCGCCGCGCCGCCGGGCGGGGCCCTGGCGGCCGGCGACCCTCGCCGGACAGCGGCCGAAGGCCGCGGGAGCGTCGCCGCCAACCGCGCGAGCCCGGGCGGGGCCGCTGCTGTTGGGGGCGGTCGCTGGCCGGCCCCCGACCGCCACCCCTGGCCGGTCGGCGCCAGAGGAGCCGCCGGCGAGCGGCCGTGGCCGGACGCCGTCGACCATTTCGGTCCCGGCGGACCGGCGCCACACCTGGGAGAGGCCCTAGGGCTTGGGGCCCCCTATGGGGGTCGGACGATGACCTCGAACTACGGTGACAGGTTTACGGGTTCGGGAAGGGGCTTAGCTGGAGTTCCGGCTCGGACGGGAGGGACGGAGCCGCCAGGAGGGGCGAGGAACACCGGAGGCAGCAATTTCTTTGGAGAAACGGCGGATCCCGCCAACTTCCAGAGAGGGGATCTACCCCCACGACGACCACCACGGAGGAAGAGGAGGAGGAGGAGGATCCGACGGAGGAAGAGGCCGCTATAGCAACAGACGCAGTTTCCAGATTTCCACCTTGAGGACAAGGTGGCTCTTTTAGGGGGCGGTATTGATGTGGGCCCACCTATCATCATTTAGCCTATGTTCTATTTTAGTCATTTTCCTGTTTTAGTAAGGAAGGATTATTTTGGTCTTTCACCAATAATAACCCTTCCTTAATAGTCATTTTCCTATTTTAGTCAGGAAGGATTATTTTGGTCTTTCACCAATAATAACCCTTCCTTAATTAAGCCTTTGTTTTTCCCTATATAAACTAGGGTTAGCCATCTTTTATTTTCCATGCTTGTATTGAGAAGAAACTCTCAAGTATCAATAAGAAGGATTTAGACTTTGTCCGTCCACCAAAGTTGGGAGTTTGTTCTTTTCTCACAAAAAGATCATTATCTTTCTCTGTTTCTCTTTTCTACAAATCTTTTGTGAATCGAATAGGTCGATTCACATCACATACAAAGATGAAATTAACAAGATCCAGGTGGAGAGGAATAAGACTGCAGACTACTGGATATAGCAAGGAAAGAAGAATGGCCCATTTTCACTCAACACTGTCTGGAGGTTATCAAAAGGGAAATATAGATTATGGCAGAAAGTCTGGTACCTAGGGCACTGCCTAAAAGGAGTTGCTGCTGCTATAAAGCTTTGAAAGGAAGTTACTCGCTAAAGGCAGGATGCTCCAATTTGTACAACCAGAACGCATCTGATGTGAATCGACCAGATCGATTCACAAATAATTTATAGAAAAATAGAAATAGAAGGAAAATAACGATCTTTATTAGAGAAAAGAACAAACTCTCAACTTTGATGGACGGACAAAGTCTAAACCCTTCTGAATGACGCTTGAGAGTTTCTTCTCAACACAAGCATAAAAGTAATGACGGCTAGCCCTGACTATAAATAGAAAAGAAAAGCAAACCCTAGGAGGGTTATTGTGGTGAAAGACCACAATACCCCTTTATGCCTAAATAACTGAAAGGCCTAAAAAGTGGGCCCGCATCAGCATCCTATGTAGAACAGCAAATGAAGACTTGGATCACCTCTTCTGCATTTGCAATGGTATATAGAATAACATCAAGATCAGTCTCTCTACGGGGTATACAGAGTTGGTGTACTTTGGACGCTTGGAGGGAGGCTGTGGAGGACATCAAAAGTAAATTTAAGGAGAAGTATCAGGTTTATACTTTTGCAAGATTAGCAATGAATGCAGTAGTATGGAATGTGTGGCAGGAAATGAAAAAGGATATTTCATAATGAATTCCTCAAGCAAATGGGCTACGAAATAGGATCACTAAAGATACAAAGCTTCTAAAGAGGAAGTGCAGCCAGAGAACAGCACCAGATGGAGTCAAGGAAACCTTATTGCAGCAATGGGCATACGATTGTGGCTAATAAGTGCTCTCTAGTGGTACTGGAGCATGAGGTATTGCGGAACCTGTATAACATGCGAACATACCTAAGTTATCAATATATTTACCTTTTTCAATATATGTGTGTCCACAAGCATTGGCCAGTGATTAACAATTGAAGACAAGACTGGGAAAGAAGTCAGAGGTTTGAATCCTCTTGTACATGCTATGCACTCAACTATAAAGGAACATGAACTCTGGTTATCCAGGTGTAGCTCCTGATTGAGAGGCAAACCTGGAGGAGTGGTCTACCTAGGTAGATAATATAGACGTGGGATGGACATTATTTGAGTCGATAGTGCGTGGAGATTAGCCGAAGTGGTGGATCAACGAAAAATAATCAAAAGACGCAAAGATTGAGGATCGTATAGAGAACCAGGTCCAAGCATAGGCCGGTGAGATCGTAGGATGAGAAACACAAAGATTGAGGATCGTATAGAGAACCAGGCCCAAGCATAGGCCGGTGAGATCGTAGGATGAGAAACACATGGTTCATTCCTCCTACATAGACACCAATGCCACCATGAATCCTGACAGAGCCTAAGAAACATGTGAAATAATATTGAAAACAGATACCAAGCAGAACAGTGGCTGAGAATGGGAACAAAATATATACCTCTCTTGCCCCAACTTGGGCATAGAAACGATTTAGCAGCGACCTCTTAGCCTCTCGGACCTGACAGTGGACAACGGCCTTGGGAATAGTATTCTTCAATGTATCGCATACCATCCCCACATAAGCCGTCACATTAGATGCTGGATATAAATCAATAATAAGCCACGTAAGCAATATGATGTGTGTCATCAACTGTAGTACACTCTGATGCATATAACTTAGTTACAGTTTACTCACCAATCCTCCTGAGGTGATTATCCTGGTATCTATCCATGGCTGGGGCTTTGGAATCTGAAACTTTATCCGGTTCAGTAGGAAGTTTCCGGAAAAACTCCACTGTAAGGTAACTCGACTCCATTTCTACCAGACGAAGTACTGTTTTCCGGCTATCGTCACGAAATCTTTCCAAAGCTTCATTTGATGCAGCTGCTATGTCAGCTTGGAGAGTGGGGAAGCGCTTTAATTCCTATAAATTTAGTTAAACATTATCAGAAGTCAGACAGCACATTCAGAATAGTTTCATGTGCCTATGCTTGGCTTGAAGAAAATGCATTCAAATGCAGGTACAACAGCAACAAAAACAACATTAAAATGGCAAGCATAACTTATCATATGAGTAGCAATTTCAGGTGTGACTCATTCTGAATACGATACACTTTCTCTACATGTAAGACATATCTAAATTTTATTTAGAGGTAAAAATGATAGAGAAATGGCTTCAGATATATTGGACACAGAGATAAGTTATGCTTCCCATTTATGTTTTGGTGCAAGTGGTATTCATCCCTTACTATCACTTAGGAGTTTTGGTGCAACTGGTAGGAACTTCAATAGTTATAAACAGATCTGTGCTGTAGCCTATTGGAGTTGTATTTATCCAACATTGGGTTGAGCCAAGTTGGATAAATACAACTCCAATAAACAGATCTGTTTATAACTATTGAAGTCCCTAAAGTGATAGTAAGGGATGAGGATTATAAATTTATATTCAAAACCAGTGTTTTAAAAAGCTCTAGGCACTCCTAGACGAGTTGCCTTGCCTCGTCACCTTCGGCGCACCTAGCATCACCCGGAGAAGAAAAGCGCCACTTAGACAGCTTCTCAAATTCCCTTTTCATCACACCTTTTGTCACTTTTGTAGTTCAGTTAGGTTATACAATCTTCTATATATCCCTAAGAACTCATCAAACTCGAGTTTTAGATAATAAACTAAAAAAAAAAGTAAAAAAGACAATCAAATTACCAATAGAAGTAAGAAAATAACTTAACAAATCACAACATAGTCTATAAAACACAACATTGAGTTTAAAAATATTACACACGTCATTATGAAGACAAATGGTTCAAATGGAGAAGCTAAGGTAGTCAAAGGCACAAGATGCACTTAAGACGCAAAGGGTCCATAGATATCGTCCGAGGCGCAAGGAGCACTTAAGGCGCGCATCCGAGCGAAAATAGGCGAACAAAAAAACATAAATAAATAGATAAATTAGTAATGTACAAAATAAAACCAAATAACATATTAAAACCAACAAAAAACTGTTAAAACATATTCAAGTGAAGTAGTAGAGCAACAGTTAACAAAACTAACAAGAATTTGTGTTCTCTAACAAGAAATAACAAAATAAAAGGAAGACAAATTGTAAAATAAAAGCAGAACCAACAAAACAATTATTGATCTTCATCAAACTCCATCAAATCATCATCACCGTCAATACTCCCATAATTATCAGTTTCTACCATGTGAGTCTATACAGCCAAAATAAAGAGCAAATACATAAGGGGCGCCTAGGCAGCCCTTTACTTGTTGGAGCCTTGCTGCGGGGCACGTCTGGAGAAAGACGCCTCGCCTATTGAGGTGCAAGGAGTAGCTGGTGCGCCTTAGACGCACCTTGGGTTCGTCTTTGACTACACTTGGAAAAAAAATATAAGATAATCAACAAGACAATGTTCTACATTCCTAATTGACTTAACAAATACCTTCTTTTTCTATGTCTATTTAGTTAGTAACTTATAGTGTGAAAACTTAAAAAAGATCCTATTAGGGCCTTTAAAACTTAAACATGCAACTTTAAAAACTAATAAAACAAAACAAACCGCTAAAACTTATAAATAAAAAAAACCAAACAAAGCTAAAAAAGCTCCATAAAACACCCAACACAGCTCGGTGCGCGCATCTAGGTTCGTGTAATTACTATTCATCTAATCTCGCCTTTGGCGCCTTTCTCATCTAAGCGTCGCCTAGAGAAGATACATCGTCTGCCTTTGGATTAGGCGGTGAAACATAGCCTTTAACAATATTGTTCAATGCACCCCCGCGCTCCAAAGACCGATTTTGTAGGAACTGGATTAACGAAGCGATATTTTTTTTTTTAATGCACCTAAAGTGAGCTCCAAAGAGACTGAAACGAGGTTGTTCCAATAGCATGTTAAATTCCCTACGACTTGCACTAGAACTCTAAAGTGGTAGTGAAGGATGAGGGTTATATATTTACATTCTCAGTAACATTTTATCATTGTGGGGTTGTCATTCCTTCACTCTTTGGCATAATATCTCATAAAGGTAAATGCAATTCCCTATAGCAAATTGTATCATCTACCTCTTCGTCTAAACTATTTATAGTATAGGGAAACTTGGAGGTGCTCCATAGTTGCATAAGCTTAAAATGCAATCCAAAATGTAGGTCTACCTACCTACCAACTTGCCACCTAGGTTTTATGGCATGGCTATCTCGTGCTCATAGTTTCCTTGGCAAGGAATAGAGCTTTGACGTTAGGTTGACATTTAATCATAAAACTATTTCAAATCTTGTATGTAGCTTTTCTTATTCTCCACAGCCAACCACATTCTGATGGGAGAAGGATTGAATGATGATGAATAACATTTTATGACCCTCTTTACAAAAATAAACAATCCCGCACAAGATAATAGCCAAGACAATAATCAACCCTTGACTATTTGGATTGCTTAACTACTAAATTTAATGGCAACTCCCTGGCATATTTTACCTATAACTTAATATTTTATCAATGGACTGACAGAGACAACTACTGCAGCAGGATAAACTAATCCTGTCTATATGTTGGCACGAAGGAATTAGTAGAAAAGAACTCTTCCCACCAACCTGGAGGAGACATCAAAACTGGATGAAAATCCCAAAACTGAATTTCTAGCTGAGGCAGCAGAAAACTAGTGCCATGTCATAGAACTCCAAAGGCCAACTAAGGTATTCGTAGATTTTACTGTACCTGTACTTTAATTTAATGGATGATGGAACCAAGAAACAGTGTCCAAGTTTCCATAGATTGAAAAGAATCAAGATAAAGAGGTAAGATGATAATAAAATCTACGAGTTTGGACTACCCTTTTGAATGGTCCATTTTGTGATTTGAAATGTAACACTTCGACTATGTCTTAGCTATTGTCATAGCTCATAAATTACCAAAGTCAATTTGTGTAATTACACAAATGGTTGTTCTTTCAAGTAACTTTCTAAACAATAAAGCTCACTGATACTGGTCATAACAGCTGAGAGTCTTCCAATCTTGCACCATTTTGGATTAGCGTAAACTTAATACAAACAACTTTCCTAGTGCAAACGATCAATTCAAGAGAAAATACATTTTATCTGAATTACCGGTCACATAACATCCAACTAACCTCTGTTTCTCCAATAGACTTCCTCACAAGTTCCTTCAACACGAAGTGCACCTGAAAAGATAACCCAAAATATCAAAGAAGGATTTTGCACTGTCAGTCTAATAAACTAAAAATCACGAGGATTATCCAAAAAAAAAAATCTATAATGAAGAGTCCACTAAAATGTCAAAAGGATGGCATGTCAAGATTTCCAACACTGGAAGAGGGCATGGCAAAATGGCACAACATGAGGGATCAAGTGATGAATTTCAACCAGAAAAGAAGATAAAAAGCTGAAAAATAGACTAAAATTAAACCAATTAAGATATGGAAAATGATTTTTTTTTTCCAAAAACATCTTTCAAGTTTCAACATACATAGAGAAATATCAAGTCAGCTCATACATTCTATTGTTAACGACTGAAACCAAGGAACCACCAAGACACTACAGCAATGGTGGCAATGTTATCCTTTTGCAGTCATTTTAAGATAAAACTATCCATTCGTAAGTCGGCATTTTAAATCTACGAACTCGTTATTTTAATCATTTTTGCTAAGTGAAAAATATGCACAAAGCATGCTTTTTTATCTGACTTTTGTACTTTCCTTGGAAGTCCATTTAGATCTTTGTGTCCTTTAAATGAGACTATAAAGTTAAGCCTCTCTTCTTGTTGACACCTCCTATATAATGTTTGCCCACAACATCATACATTGTGCTTCTCATGAACTCTCAATGATAGCTCATTTTTTATGACTACAAAGAATATCTCATAGGGGTAGGCCTAGATGAACATGGTTTCAAGTGTTAAAGAAGGATATGGATTTTGTTAAGTGTTAAGAGTCGAATGGAAGAAGAGGATTCAAACAACCAACCCCAAAAATTTGGGATAAAGGCTTTCTTCTTGTTGTACAGAGAACATACACCTGAAAAACATTCAAGATACCTCTATCTAACTTGCCTGTATGATGGTACATGAATATGCATCCACCTCAATGAACACATTTAATAATTCACTAAGTGCTTTCTACATGGATCAGAAAGAGGATTGGGGTAGTGCTCTTTTACGACACTGGTTTGGTCCGTCTGGGAGGAGAGGAATCAAAAAGAGTTTTTTTCCCTCCAAATGAAGCTGCAGATATGCCTTCATTATAAAATTGACATCTTCTTTTGGTTGTTCTGGACTTGATATTTCTGCATATATATTGAGAAGCTAAAAGAAAACAACAACCAATGGCTGCTCAATCGACAATCGGTGAGTAGCCTTTATCTTTTACCTGGTAGTGCTCTTTTCTTGCTGTTGTTTTTTTGCTCAGATTTATGTTAAGGGCCTTATTGGTAATGGATAATAGACATGATTCTGTATTTCATTATCGCGATAAAATGCCTTCAGCTGAGACCTCACTGATCCAATCTCTCAACAAAAAGTCCTTTCTGTGTGCCAAGTACCTCAATTTTCATCTTTTCTGAGTGGATATAGGGTTATTGATTACCCTACTCAACTGCTCAAGATATAACAATAACTATATAAGGGAATCACAAGTCAAACAAAGGATTTGAAGAGTGTGATTTTCCCCTCCAATAAACAAGCCTAATCTTAAATAAAAAAGCAATAGCAATCCAATATGATGTCTTCAAAACATCGTAGCCTCCCTTCATATAGGAGTTCAAAAGCAACTCAATTCCTAGAATGGATACAGCTTTAAAGAACCAAATGTATAGATAGTTGATAAAAGGAATCCAATTCTAAATAACCTATTAGCATTATTCCTAAATGAATATAACTCTAAAGTATACTTGATAAGAATAACTAAAAGGATTTAACTTACAATTTCATAATAAACTCAAATTACGAAGTATAACCTTGACTGATTCTAACTTAATTGCTATTTATCGAGCATTATCCTTTTAGGCCAGTTCCAGTCATGAACCCAAAATATTAGAAGTTGAGTTTGTCAACATGCTCCACTATTTGACTCCCCTGGTTGAAAAGAAAACATCGCCCACAAGTTCTGTCAGCTTTTCTCAAATTGATAAAATGTCCAAAGAAATTTCTCCACTGCACCTTCAAGACCCATCTTGGCAAAAATATTTCATTCCAACTCCTTCCACAAAATAAATATAAGCCTAAAATATTGCTTGTCGTCACAAGGAACTGATAAAAACTGATCAACTTCAATAAATTCAGGATTCTCCAAATTTCTAATAAATAAAATATTGGTTTGATTTACACCAACAAAATCAAAAGAATTTTCATTTTGGTTTACCTCCAAATTTTACTGGGGTTTATTTACCCACCAAAAACATTTGATACTTAGTAAGTGTTCAGCCCTTCCCAATATTTTCCAAAGAATTATTTTTGCCACTTGGAAATTCATCATAGATTACAGTGGCACTTCTGCAGTACCATTTTGGAAAATGCCCGTGCCATTGGACTCAAACTGCAGAGCATAGCACTAAAAAGGGATATCATCTTCTAACCCAAGGCAACCATCATCTTATCCAAAGAGTAGATGCTCCCAAAACCTTCTGAAGTTGTTGGAATTGTCTCCTGAGACCGTCAATCTCGACATCCTGTGGACCCGTTCACAAAGTAGACCACCTCGCCAACCAACGTCCACAATTTCTCATCGATCCTTCACCGCTTCACAAAGGACAAAATGATTGATCTTGCTTTAAACCAACTAAAACACAACTGATATTGCGTTAACTGAATTGTTTCGACACAACAAAATACTCGTCTCATATCTGTACCATGCCAACATAGTTGACTACTCGTTGTACCTATCTGAAAATGTTTGTATATCTTATTGTGTCCTCATTTGTATCCATGGCCGGCTCCACGGGGAGGCAGGCCAGGCAGCTGCCTAGGGCCTCCTCCCCTAGGAGGACCTCCAAAAAAAAATTTGTATGTTTTTTTTTTTCATAGCCCAGGGCCACATTTTGAAGCCGGTCAAAACCCCATGTTGATGACAACAGTTCCTGGATGAGCATGAAAGTTTGGATGAATTGTTGAGATGATTTATTATCAGTCCCTATTTTCACGTTGACATATTTCTAAAACAGGAATGACAAAAGTTCCTATTTTCAAGCCCTAACCTTCCTCAACGGAAATCTCTCCCTCTCCAATGGATCTCTCTCCAACGGACATCTTCTCCCTAAGGCTCCAACGGAAGAAAATTTCTCCTCTTCTCCGGCCTGAGCAGGTATGTTTTCCCCATTTAATCATTTTTCTAACGTCTATTTTTACTTTGAGTTTATATAAATATCAGTTTTTGCAATGCTAATATTATCTCTCCCTCTCACATTATCTCATTCTCTTTTTCTCTAAATCTCTAATCTCTCTCTTTATTTTATTTATTTTTCCTTCGTAGCCTTCATTCCGGCGATCGTTGGCCGGACTTGAAGCAATTGGGCGTGTCCGGCACAGTCGCACAAGAACATTATCTGATTACTGGGAATTGAAAATTTGAAATTTGGGCTATTGTGCTGAGTACTGAGGGTGCATGCTCATAGGTAAAAAAATTATATAGAAGGATGAGGGGGAGGGCCTCATATTTATGAGACTTGTCTAGGGCCTCCAAAATGCTGGAGTCGGCCCTGTTTGTATCCATGTCCATATTCTTGCAATATTGCAATTGAGCAATTTAGTTGCTAAAAAGAGAATAATTTGCAATTAAACACCTTGGACTTTCCCCAATCTGGGACATGCTACCCCAAAGTATAACCAGTGACTTGCTACCCGAAAGTATTTTCTGCAACTTGCTACCCTGACCTCTTTAAGGGGTGATGTAATAAGAGACTACTTTTCCTTCTTCCTCAATCCATACCTAATCCCAACCTACATCTGCCTCGATCTATTCTGAAACCCAACCTATCAAAAGCCCTCAACCATTAGGTTATATATATATATATATATATATATATATAGAGAGAGAGAGAGAGAGAGAGAGAGAGATCCGGTAGGGTAAAATGGCGAGATGGAATCCTTATTGTGAGACGGCTTAATCCAGACATCCAAATCATTGTCGGAGTCATTCATTATGATCTAGAACACTCCAAACATACAACAGCCAAAGAGGGAGTGGTTTCCACATATACAGCCTACGCAACAAGTGTTCTAAAAATATGTAGAATTAGTGATCGTGAAAGTCACAAAATTAAGTTGATGCAATGGTCATACATACTAAAACCACTTGATATTTATTTGTATATATTTGATGGTATCAATAACGAGGAATGGTGCCGATCATGATTTGGATGGTTGAATTGGACTAACTATAAGGATGCATTTCGCTGAATCATACTCATATACATATATAGTTGTCTAATCTGTCATCAACTCTTAGGCCCCATGGGCCATTTGGACTCAGTTTTCATGCACCAAAACCGAGTTTGGCCTCAAAACTCGATTTATTTTGTGTGGACAATGTTTGGAATTTGGTTTTGTTTCGGTTTTGGCAAAAGCAAACCAACACTATTCTTGTTTTGGAAACGAAAGAAAAAGATGTGTTCACAAAAATAGAACTAATAAAGTTGGACAAAATTATCCTTACAAATCAAACTTATGAATTTAAATAGATCACATTCCAATTTAAATTTGATTAGATCTTACATCATGGATTAGAACTTAAAATTCTAAACTTACATTATGATTGCATTAAGTTGTCATAGATTAGATTTGAATGAAAATTTAAATATAAATAATCCTATCATAAATATATAATCATAATTTAAACATATCATTATTTCGTAATTTTCACATACAAAACATTGTTTCCGTGAAACATGCTCAAACACTTTTCATTTTATATACCAAAGCCAAACACAAAAACTTTGTTTGTCTCTGTTTTGTTTATCAAAACAAGATAACATAACTTCATTTTCAAAAATCAGTTTTCGAAACTAAATCCCAAATGGGCCCATTAGAGGGATAACTCCTAGCTGACAGTTTCATAGAAATTGGTCAGACCTGTAGTGAAGCTAACAAGGTTAAATCTGCAGTTGAGCTTTCTAGAATCCAATTCGTACTCCAAATTTGACCCCATAACTGATGGTTAAGGACTTAGATGGTGGTGATGAATTTATATATTAGACTCATGATGTCAATAGTCCATTGATATTATGTCAAAGCATTTCCTTTCTACATTGAAGGGCATGTCTAGTTCCACTATGCATGTGCCATGATATCTTGAGATCTATTAAATGAGCATCCATGCAAAATCTTGTATGGATAGTTTTCTAATTCATTTAGATATGGTTGGCAAATCTAGATAAAATGCTCAGATGCTACAATCGATTACAGTTGAACCCAAAACTCAAAGCAATCAGTATATAAATACATGTAAGAAGTTCCCTCGTCATCATTAACTATGCCATTTCCCATAAAAATGGGTCAACTGTTGAGAAACCACATCAAGAACCGCATAAGACTAGACCCTTGAGCAGTTCTCCCAACTAGTCAATCTTCCACAAGCATCTATGACTTGGTGTTAATTCATAGCCAAGACACTCATTTGAACACAAGGCTCAAGCTTATGAAACCAAGGAGCAACCCTCCAAGTACCTCAAGACTAGGGAAGTGTTGAGATCAAGAGGTAAAATAAGACTTGCTAAATGATATCACATCCATCTCTGTAGTGCAACAAACCAAAGAGTGAAATTGAAGGACATTCCTATAGTTATGTATTATATGCATATTTAAACACAAACAAAAATAATTAGGTGTGGGCAAACACATACAAAAAATAGCTATTAAAAGATGGGAGTGAAGAAATAATACAGCATCAACTGAGGCTTCAGCTGGACCCTTGAAAAAACTTAGAGAGCCATCTATAAGCCTTCGGTATCCTTGCTCAGGGGCAATCAAATGGGGCTGATAACCATCAGCCTCCGAAATAACTTTCCTAACATTCTGTACAGAAAGATGCCTATCGAATGGAAGCTTTTTCAAAGCTGCAGGTAGTTGGTTGTCAAACACCCCATATATCCGATCTCCACCAGGCCGCCTAGAGAAATCACAGAGAATTATAAACTTACAAGTTAAAATCAGAGATGATGGTTATGAAACATTAAAAGGATGACAATATAAGGAGTACTTATATTCAGGTGTACCTAATTTGCATATACTTATAAGCATGAACAGGTTTTTGCTGTATTTATAATCCTGAAGTCTTACCAGAATAATACACCAAAAGTTCTTGTCTTACGTTCTAGAAAACATAGGTGCAGATAAATAATGCAATCTTTGCCAAATTATAATACACTAGTGAAAAAACTTGCGGGAAAATCTAAGCTAGAAATCGTGACAATATTCACCTTTTTTTCACAAAGCTTTGGGCCCAGAAACATTTATTTAAAACACTAACAAAAAGAGAACATATAATATTAAGCATACTTTTACGGATTGGGATCCCCTAATGTCAATATCTCGTAATACTTTGCAACACCAAGCAAATATGGAATAATGCATGAGATATAGAAATTTCTCGTGGCCAATATCTCATGCATATATGCCAATTATCTCATGTGCTCTTCCATATTTACTTAGCAGTATGGGACATCACAAAATATTGGCATTAGGGTAAACAATTCATTTGTGGAATGACTCTACACCTCTTTGTAAAGTAAAACACATATGTACAGTGAAATGACTTTGGGTGGTGAAACTAAAAAAACACCTTTACTCTTCAAAAAGAAATGTTTCCCATGACCATGTTGTCGTACTTTTCCCTATGAGCCTGAGCAGGTAAGTGTGGTGTACTGAATATTTTTGTTCTCCAAGTTGGTTTCCTGGTAACTGGCATATAACTACGAGCTGCTTTCACCCACAGTCCTACTGATCCTGACATAGTATTTAGGAGAAACAATTGAACTTTGTAGGACACAAACAAAAAAAAATATACAAAGGCTCAAAACATGCATCACACTTCAACGGTGACATTCTGGAAGCAGATGGAGCTTAAAGAATACATCTCCACTATATTCTTTATCCCATGAACAAAAGATTGATAGTAAATTGCAAGAAAGCAAATGTAGCAAATTGCAAGAGGTCATAATTAGGGGAAGAAGCACTAAAAGGTAATCAAATCCAGAAGAAGGTTAATATGAGAATAAGGAAGAAAAGACGATAAATAATTCAGCAAAGATGTGACAAGATGATGAGATTACAGGATATACCAAGGCTACAGAAAGAACAATGAAAGAAGTCAAGAATGATAATGAAGTAGCTCCAGCTATGAAGACTTTGAAGCCAAAAAATGAACCAGGAGAAAAGGGCTTACCTGGAAGTCAGAAAATAATTGCAATAAACAGTGCCTTCATCATCATCATCATCAGTACCAATGCCTTATCCCATAGGAATGATATCAACCATGGATGACCACTCAAGGTTTAGGAAGCTCCACAAAATTATCCAAGGTGTTATGCTGACTGTCAACCTGACAGCAGTCCTTCAAGATTGGTTAAAATTTTAGCAAGGCAGCTTGAGAAAGAGAGCAGTTGCTATAAAATCTTGAGGGCCTGTTGGTGGGTTGGTATAACAAGTATTTGACACGGAAACATACACGAGCATATGGTATGATGTATTTAGTGAATTATCAACCATAACAATTGTTTCATCTATTAAAGTTGATCAAATTAATAGATCCAGAGCTAGATTGTCCATCTCTGAGCATCCTATATTGCTCATAGATGGCAGTATCGTCATAGTTCAATGGTTGACATTAAGCATCCATGATTGTCCAAAATTTCCCATAAGTGCCCAAGTGTATGACAATTTAAGGAACATCAAAATTTTGTGTCAGGATAACATTGACGTCAACTAAACTCAGGGTAACACAACATACACTAGTTATTTCAACAACTCATAAGAGACTTCTATGCAAGCCTTTTTGTCTGCGTAGCTTTGAAGCGGACAGTCTACTGGTATATAGTTCATAATAATGTAAAAAAATTAATGTTCTAGGTCTACATACCGATACACATGGTATATGTATCATGCATTGGCAACTAAGGTTCGCCTATCAATGCATTTGTACGTAACAGAATAAAAATCAGAAATTTCCAAATAATTTTATAAGCATGGTGAGTTTACCCTCCATCCAAATGCTCCTTAAAGATGCGGTCAAATGCACGACACATGTCTAATATTGTGTAAAGTTGTGCCTGTAGACATATACCAAGAAAGTTAATAACATAATATTGCACAAGTTGATTAAGCATAACAGTATCACAGTTTTACCCCTGCGTCAACCCCAATAGGTCTGCCAAGCCTATCCAACTCTGCATCAAGCTCATCTATTGTTTTATTTATTAGAGCTATAATGCTTGGTATTCGTGCTCTAATCACAGCCTCCAAATGCTGAACAGAGAATAACAACATAACAACAACGTTAGCTATAACATATAACACAAGGGAGATAAATCCACAAAAAGAACATGTTTCACCTTAGACAGAAGCTTTGCAAGATATTCTGAACCCATTTTACTTGCCAAATGTCCATAATCAGGACTGCTTGCAAAATACTCCTGCTCTTTACGTCGAGCAGCCATCATGTCAACATTCTTGTTGATTTCAGCTTGTGAACGATTGACAATTCCAACCCAGGGGTGCTGTAGACGGTATGATCTGCCCTCAAGAACCTAGAACAAGCAAAAGAACACACCAATTTTCTAATGCTACATACACAACAACAAATAGATAAACATAGGATTAAACATACATCAACAGCATTGGTACCCTGATCCATCAGATCAAGCTTTGTCAAAACTCCAAATGTTCTCTCGCCTAGAAAAACAAATAACAGGATGAATTTGGAAATATAGCGAATTTTCCTTTAAAACAAACACTTGTCAAGCTAGTTCGCAAGAAAAGTAGAACAGATCATAAAGACATATGAAATAAGTAAATTTTACAACCTGAAGGATCTACTTCTCTGGCAAGTTTTATAGCATCTGAAGTAGCAATATCTTGATTAGCAGGAGATATGGCCAAAATGATGCAATTAGGCTACAAAACAGATAGATTGAATAGAGGTAAATTATTAACAACTAAATTTTGTTTCGGACAAGGCCAAAACACAACCTTAAAAGAACTAATAAATATGAAGAAAATGTAAAGGTCTTTAACATTATGTTTTCATCTATAAAGTTTTCGAACAGTTTAAAATATATTATTTGCTATGACAGAAAAAACAAAGTTATTTTACCTTTTCAACATATGACCGCACCATATTCTCGATATCCTCAACTATCGAGTCTTGTTGTCCCTCTGCGCAGGCCAAAATTTACAAATAAGCCCTGTATTCAAACATTGGTCACTTAAATCAAGAGAAGAAATAAGATACTATTGGGTAATTACCTACAGCAACCTTTGTGAGCCCCGGAAGATCCACAAGTGTTAAATTTACAACTGCAAATACATAATGGCAAAAAAAAAAATAGATTTCAGATGCCTGACATTTATCTTATGTAACTGCAGCATCTTTCTGAATGCAGCCTGTGTGAGTTTCTCGATAACTTAAAAGCAATAGATGGTTGCAACATATCGATGTGTTCTAAAGACCAACATTAGTTTCATTTTAGTACTTTGTAAACTGAATGTTTTAGCAGCTTCGAAGGCAATAATGGATGAGATGGTAAGATTTCCACAAAATGGGACATATAGCAAGTGATTACAACCTGCATGTGAGAATTTGCTTCAGATTCTCATCTAAAGTCATTAGCTAAACATGTACTAGCTAGCCTGGTATAATGCTCCAAGGCAGTGACCTCACTCTGCTTGCACAATTAACACATTTGGAGCACTGCCTTAATGTTCCAGGATTGGTAAAACTCATAACAGTATAGATCGCAGATGTAGTCTGTTAAAAAGATTGGTCACAAATCATTCATATATTCGAAGTATCCAATATAAAACTGTAATTACTTCTCAATATTATCAGAGACAATAACTATTTACATATATAAATATTGTATGTAATGAGTTTCAGAAGGCGTTTTATGTGACCTCCAGGCAAAAGCCACAAAACGGTTATTGCTGATGTCACAGCATTTTGTTTCAGAAGGCTCTGCCTAGGGCCAAGGTGTTAAAGTTATGCAAATTGGCCTTAACTGCCTTCAAAAAGAAGAAGAAGAAAAGGAAGTCATTGCTGATGTCACAGCATCCATCGCTGTTTTCCATCATGATCTCAAAAGCATAAATAAGTACTTTGACATTAAGGAAGTATAAGAAAGTGATTGCACTGCCTCAATAAGAAAACATCAACAATGAAACAAAATGTATCAAATAAGCAATATACATATGCACTTACCATTAGGAGAGTAGATACTCAAATGGATGGGAACATTAGATATGGCCTTTGATTTTCCTGTCATTCGATCTGTTTCGTCCGAAATCTCCTTTCTAATTGCAGCTGCACATGTAAAAGGTTCAGTATATACATCAACAACAAATGTCAGTAGACTCAGTACTTGTACTATACGAAAAAGGAGATCATGGCTAATATTATAAACATCCTTATAGATAACAACCCATGCAGCAAACATAAATTTATGGAGAGAAGAATGGCTCTTCCTAATGTCTAAGAAAAAGGTTCATGAGACCAGTTACAGATTTTTAAAAAAAAAAACTGCTAATATTCTGCAAAGGAATTAAACAATTTTAAGTCAACAAATAACATATAAAAAAAATCTCCTGACAGTTTAAACTGTCTGTGTATGGCAATCACTAAAGAATCCCTTTCAAAATAGCTAGTTTTACATGCTAAGAAACAAAAGCATTTTAGGAATTACTATAGTAATCAAAACGAAGCTCCTTCCTTCCAGTTAAGCACGATAACAGTAGAAAGAAAGATATTTTCTTCTTAAACACACATGCAAGCTAATAAAGTCATAGCAACAGGCTTATTAGCTGCAAATGATGATAACAACAAATAATATTTTTATTAACAGCAGCATTCTATCCCTCGTCCCTCCCTTGTTGGCTTGAAGTTATACCACGACCACTAGGCACTAGTTATATATATTGTTCACATAAAAAACTTGGAACTTATAACCATGCCTGTCAGTTATATTCTATGATAAGAAACTATACTAGAATAATGGGGTTACAGAAGAGGCAATGAAGGTATGACCTATTCAACATTGAATTAGTTTGGATGAGTATAATGTCCATTTACTACCAACAACATTTTAGTGCTTGTTAGTTTGGTTCTAAACCTCAGGCTTGTACTTCATAAGTGTTTCCTTACTTCATTCCTTCAGCAGAAATTTATATGCATATTTTTTTCATCTTCAATCTATAGGAAACCCAACTCAAGCAAGAGCAAGAAACCAAAATGCAAGAAGAAGTCAATGTTGAATTCAAGGCCAGGTCAAAACCTTCAACTAATTACTCCTAAGCTAGTACTAAACACACATGAGAGCATCTCACATTATAACCAATCAATGAAAGATCCATACAATGATGACTATTACCTAAAAAGCACCAACAGAATCTAGGAAAAGAAAGGAAACCTAATGGTGCCATTGGAGCCAACCTTATATTGCATGAATACAGACGGGTACGGATAAGGACATGATACGGGTACGGAACACAGTCACCATGTTCCCGTGACACCATTTTCCCATGTCTGTGCAACATAGCACACACATAAGAAAGGAGTTGAAATTAATCTGGATGTCAGCAGAACATTCCTCAGTGAAAACTCGCCACCTTGACTCAAGATCCAAATAAACCATTAGAGCTCAAGCACCTGTCTCCCTAGTTTTGCATCTTAAATTCAGATTAAGTGATGTTCATCCTTTTGCATTTTATTTGGGAGGGAAAAAAAAAGATGTGTAAACCTCCCCAAAAAAAAAAACATAGTGTAAAGAATCATGTTATGTGAGCCAAGTTCCAAAATGTCAGACAAGTTGGTCCTGACTCCTGAGTATGTTGTGCGTCAAAACTTTAGTTGTATGCCAAACAATGAAAAGGGTCAATAAAGCATAACAATAGAGTATAATGAGAACATATGAACCATCTCCAGTGTCCAAAATTTTATCTTACCATAATAATGTTGATTCATCTTATCATAATATGGTCTAATGTTGTTGAGTGATACTAATTCCAAAGAAAATGTGAAAATGTTTTCAGGATTACGAACAGATTACTCACTGAACAGATATGTAAACAACAAAACTTATCACTAAACATCAGATCAGATCAGCAATATGCAATACAATGCGGTAAGAATAAAGAGCTGGCAACTCACCAAAATCAGTAAATTTTCTCCTTGGGGCATGAAGGAACTCCCCATACTCAGACTTCCCTTCCTCTATCTTGTGAAGTTGCAACACCAACGGCCTCCTTGTAACAATGCCTATAAAATTATAATACATCTCAATAAAACATTTGAATCAAATTACCAATTACACGAATATAGATCAAAGAATAGCCTACAACTTTAGCAAGCATGCAAAATTAAGGTGGGCTAATACATTCAGACCCTAGTGTACTTGACCCATGAAACGATATTGAACTTTGTTCTACGACTGAAGAAGGAACCCTCCTAGTTATAGTCTTGCGTCAATCCTCTATATATATGCCTCACCTCGCACTAGTTATGTGATACGGGACTAATATTACATAACTCTTCCATTATGCCGTCACCAAACCAAGTGAAAAACATATATGCAATACTTAAAGCGCATATCAGAGAAACTAACCAGATTAGGATCCTTCAAATAATAAACCAATTGCATGTCTCTCTGTGTGTGTGTGTGTGTGTGTGTGTGTGTGTGTGTGTGAGAGAGAGAGAGAGAGAGAGAGTGAGTGACAGAGAGAGAGAGAGAAGGAGGAAGTGGGGGTGATAACACACATCAGAGAAACAATCATCATAACCGTATTTCTTCTTTTTCATCTAGACTCGTTTTTATTCTAGGTAGGACTGCAAGTTAGCGGAGCCAAGTATGTTCAGGCTCGGCTAATTTATGGTTGGAAACTATCAGGTTGAGATCAAGGTCAAGCTCCAGCTTGAAATCAGCTCGGCTAGAGACGGGCAGAGGGAGGGGGGACCAAGGGGAGCCATGGTCCCCCCAAACTTTCTTGTTTCTTTAAGCTAAGACATGTCCCTAAAGCATTGGCCCACCCATACACGTACACTATTGGCCCACCCAAAAAAGTTAGTCGGGTTTGAATTATTATTTGCCATTGCTCGTGAGCTTGACTCAATCCAGCTCGATAAAAAGCTCAACTTGGAAGCTTGGAC
Source organism: Iris pallida (assembly GCA_029216955.1). Classification (NCBI taxonomy): domain Eukaryota; kingdom Viridiplantae; phylum Streptophyta; class Magnoliopsida; order Asparagales; family Iridaceae; genus Iris; species Iris pallida. The sequence goes on along the minus strand of JANAVB010006397.1, from coordinate 11,354,766 downwards.
ATAGAAATGAACTTGATTTGTTAAATGAACAGAGCTTGAACATATGAAACTTTTCATGCGAGCCCATGAACAAGCTCGACTAGCGGCCTAATAGGTTTCTCCTATAATATTGCCTACAAAGTACATCCAACGTGACATGCAAACAAGCTCAACTTGGGAAGAATCCATTGCAAACATTGATACAAAACCAGTTCAACATGCAATCTAAATGCATTTTTTTTCCCTCAAGTTGAACCGAGCTCAACTTGGGAAGAATCCATTGCAAACATTGATACAAAACCAGTTCAACATGCAATCTAAATGCATTTTTTTTCCCTCAAGTTGAACCGAGCTGCTCGAGAGCCTAATCAAGCTCAACCTTGAACTCAGTTTTGAAGCTCTAAGTGGAACTCAAGCTTGGCTCGATACTTCTGAACGCGAGCTCGAAATCAGTAATTTTCAGGCCATAAATGAATGGATATGGACATGTCATATTCGACTTGTGTCGACTTGATTATAGCCCTATTTGTGGTACTGCCTATGGTATTATTCATTGTTTTGTGATACAAATTCTGATCAATTACTTCACAGTTAACTGCTTTCTATTATTTGCATTGTACTCTTTACAAATGTAAATCATTGCAGAATTTTGGTCATGATTGACCATTTTCCTTCGTTTTACTTGTACAGCCAATATGTTGATGGCTTAGAACAATTTTCCATTTGTGATGTTTGTTATTAATTAGGAATTATAAGTCAAACTGAAGTTAAAGTCTGATTTCTTTTTGTGGAATTGTGCATATGGAAACTACATACATTGTTTTATATTTTGTCATGTTAACTTGGCAACATCAACTACAGAATTATGGCTCCATCCCTGGCAAGAGAGCTGCTCGAGCTCAACTGTATTGTGCATGCAATATAGAGACATAAAAACCCACTAAACCATGGGCTGGCTAGTTTCTTACGTGATTATATCTGTGAATAATTCATGGGCACATAAATGTTTCATATCGGCCTTTCTTTCAACAGCCAATCATGGGCTGGGATTGTTCAGTAAACACCAAGCTTGTTAGGTGGGGCCGTAAAACTAAAATTTGGGGTGTGTGGTGGGTAAGTTGTGACAAACTTGTAGTTTAGTATTGTGGTATAGGCTAGGAAGCACAGACACTCCGAGAATGTGTCAAGTCGGATACGTGTCGGACGCATATTGGACACAATCCGGACACTCAAGCTTCCTATTTTAAAGCTGGGCTCTTCAAGGCGACAAGCTTATTAGTGTGTTCGTATTAATAAAGACAGTTCGAGTTCTTTTCGAGCTCAGTCGAGTCTAGCATGCGAGCTACTTTCCAAAGTCTAGGAATCTTAGGATGGGTTGGGTATTCTTGTTGCTTTTCAAAAAGCACAAGCAGAAACAAGTTTTGGAAGCGGCCTTCCTCAACCTTCAAAGCTACCAAAAATGAACTAGCTTATCAAAAAAAATAAAACAGACAGTTTTTGCTGCTTTCCAAAAAGAAAAGCAGAAGAAGCAGGCCAGATAAGATGTACCAAACACCTCCGGAGAGCGTGCTCCCTGATCACATTAGCTTAGAGTTACGTGACCAGAACGGTAGATCTAACTGTGTCAAATGGCATTCTAGGATTAATGGTGACGCCCTCTCGTAAAAAAAAAAAAATTAGTCAATTTCCGCTATTGAGCTTCCAGAATGGCAGCCAACCCATTTTGAATCAGAAAAAAAAAAACACTCCGGTGACAGATGATCGGAGGTTCCACTAGTACTTTCGTCAATCGTCGACCCCTGCACCACTGACAGGTGTGCCGGCACCAGGCTAAGGATTCTTCCCTGTCCCACATGTCAGTGAAGTAAATGGCGATCTAGCATAGCATTTTCCAATCAATAAAGGTTAATGTCAGATTAACCATAAAAAAAGCTAGTCAATTTCCTCTATTGAGCTTCCAGAATGGTAGCCAACCCCATTTTGAATCCAAAAAAAAAAAAAAAACTCTGGTGACGGAAGATCCGGCGCCAGGCTAAGGCTACTTCCCTGTCCCACATGTCAGTGAAGCAAACGGCGATACAGCAAAGCATTTCCCAATCAATCAAGGTCGGCATAAACTTCTCTCGCTCAAATTATAATACTCTACACATGGGATCTCGAGACGGACATTGCAAAGAATCCGAATCTAAGCATAAAAGCCTTACCGGAGCCTCGAGGCAAGAAGTCCCTGCCGACGATGCTCTCCAGGACGGACGACTTGCCGGAGCTCTAGATCGACAATGACAGAAAGAATGGATCAGATCGATCGATCGATCGATCGGTAGTAGAAACGAGAAAAGAGAGAGAGAGAGAGAGAGAGGGGGGAGGGGGTGGTGTTGGACCTGGCCGCCGACGACTGCGACGGAGGGGAGGGCCTCCCAGAGGGAGCCGCCGTCGCCGCCGTGGTCGCCGAGGACGGTGCAGGCCCTCTGGATCCGGTTCACCAGTCCGATCAAGCTCTCCATAGTCGTCATTGCTGAGAATGGAGAGAGAAGAAGGAGAAGAAGAGATCTGGAGGAGGAGAGAGAAAGCTTTAGACAGAGAGAGAGAGAGAGGTAGGGAATTATGTAATACTATGAGCTTAAAATAATAATAACGGTTGGGCAGAGGGAGAGGACGGTCTGACACTGTTGCAGATCAGCTGGGGTGAGAGCATCTAATGTCTTGTAATGTGAAGTAATTCCTATGTGGCAAGAGGCACAGAGTAGAACTTTGATACATAAAGGACATATCAAACTCGTTTGTATGACAAGTGAGTCTATCTTTAAACTTTGGGCCCGGCTAAACGCACCCCAAGCTTTGCTAAGCACACCCCAAGTTAATTTAGTTATAAATGACTTCAATGTGAAATGACTATTATACCCTTATCTCATTTTCACACCCCACACCCCACCACACCCCATCAGCCTTCCATCCTTTCCAAACACTTCTCTCATTACACCCCACCATCATCCTCCTCCTCATTCTTTCTTCTTTCATCATCTTCTCCAACAAAACCCTAAAACCCTAGAAAATTTCTAAGTTGAGAAGCCATCATGGAGGAAGGTGGTCCATCTGGAAGACACAATGTACGTACTCTTTCCTCCTTCTTGCTCGTTTTCAAGTATTAAAATTAGTATGAGAATCGTTCCAAATGAGAACCTAGAAAAAAAATTCGCGATATGCACGACCTGTGTTCGTCGCGCATTTTATGTTATGTTCGACTTTTTGTTGTCGAACATAATAGGGATGTTCGACTAAGTGTTGTCGAACGTTTCTTATATTGTCCGACCCTGTTTAGTCGAACGTTGTTCGACATGTTCGACCTGTTACTGTCGAACAGAAGATGATTGTACGACCTGTAATGGTCGAGCACTGTGGTTTTTGAAATTTTTTTTTTCAAACTTAGTAAAGTGTGGGTCTTGTTCTTTTCAGGATAGTTCTTCAAATGACACTGGAATGAACAATGAATTGAGCATTGTCAACTTTCCCATGTATGAACAAGTGGATTTTTCAGAAGAATTTCAGACGGAAGAGATATTTGATGATCGTGAATCGTTGTTGAGGTGGGCACAGACGGTAGGAAGACGTCATAATATGGTCGTTTTGGTTAAACGATCCGATAGCGGGGATGGAAGGCGGGCTCGGATAGTTTTGGCTTGTGAGCGCGGTGGTAAATATCGGCCTCCCAAGACTAAAGTTGCTGAAACAAATTCGGCGAACATTGCGAAGAAGGCAAGACGGGAAAAGCTTACGGGGACGAAGAAATGTGAATGTCCGTTTCAATTGAAAGGAGTGCAATTCAATGACCTAGGACAGTGGTCATTGACTGTTGTATGCGGCTCGCATAATCACCCACTCGGACGCAATTTGGTTGGACACTCATATGCCGGTCGACTAACACCGAGTGAAGATCAACTTGTCAAAGACTTATCGAAGAACAATGCAAGGCCAAAAGATATATTGAGCACATTGAAGGAATCCTTTGGCGAGAATGAGTCGACATTGAAGACAATTTACAATGCTCGACAAAAGCATAGAGTTGTCGAGCATGGGGGCCTGTCTCAAATGCAGTACTTGTTGGGTAAGCTGGACTCAGAAAAGTACTACTATTTAGATAGGAGATGTGAGCAAACCGATAAAGTGAAGGATCTATTTTATGCTCACCCGAGAAGCGTGGATTTGTTGTGGGCTTTTCCTAATATTTTATTGATGGATTGTACCTACAAGACAAACAGGTACAGGATGCCACTATTGGAAGTAGTAGGGGTCACATCCACAAATATTACATTTTCTGTGGCATGTGTTTATATGGAGGCTGAGCGGGAGGATAATTGTATATGGGCGCTTAGTACGCTTAAAGGATTAGTGGATCAATCATGTTTACCGAAGGTGATTGTGACTGATCGTGAGGTAGCACTTATGAATGCTATAAGCGTTACGTTCCCCAGCTCCACACACTTGCTATGTCGGTGGCATATTAGCAAGAATATATTGGCCAACTGCAAGAAGTTGTTTCGTACCAAGGAGAAGTGGGATTCTTTTAACAACTCATGGAATTCTTTGGTTCTTGCCGAAGATCAACCAAGATTTAATGAGTTACTTAGAAGATTGGAGCAAGATTTCCACGATTATCCAAAAGCAGTTAACTATGCCATTAAGAATTGGATTGAGCCGTTTAAAGAAAGATTTGTTTCTTGTTGGACTAATAATGTGATGCATTTTGAGAACACGACAAGTAGCAGGTACGTGTCTTTAGACCATAGTTTGCATATATTAATGTTAATTACGTTTTAATGTACGATTTTGACTGTACGAATTTCATACTCACAGGGCGGAGAGTGCACATGCAAAATTGAAAAAACAGTTGGGCACTAGTCAATCCAATTTTGAGATCTCATGGAGCAGGATACATGATTTGTTGATCGCTCAACACAACCAAATTAAGGCCTCATTTGAGATGAGCCTTAACGTGGCACCACATCGTTATAGTTCCCCTCTATTTAAGAATATCCGAGGATTGGTGTCTCATCATGCACTTGGTAGGATATTCGAGGAGATGAAGGGTATAGATAATACCGGTGTAGATCCCCTCCTTTGTGGTTGTGTGTTAAGGAGAACTTGCGGGTTGCCTTGTGCACATGAACTTGCAGTGTTGAAACGGGATGGACAGGTTATCCAGTTAGATATGGTTGACAAATTTTGGACGAAGTTGGATTATGAACCCTCCAAAACGGACAGTGCAGCTGATGCAGATGTCCGAAGTCGTTGGGTGGAGACCATGGGAACTATTAATCATACGTTCGATGCGGCTACCGATGCTCAAAGGTTGTTGATGCTGAAAAGACTTCGGGAGATATCAGTTCCTTCGACATCTTCACTGCTTGAACCAGTGGGCTACAGACGACCTCGTGGTAGGCCAAGTAAAACGAAAATCCGCACTTCACATTCGACCAAGCGTGAACCAAGCAAATTTGAAATTGTTGAGTCTGCTCATGATAGTTGTTCACCTTTGGATGAAACTATAATGCTCGATGGACCTTCTTCGGCAAAACCAATGTTCACTTCTATCCGAAGGGGAAAGCAACATGTTCGACGGAAGTCATCACGCAATGCCACCGATATTGCGTATATAGGACAAGTTCCACCTCAACATCATCCGTATGTATTGAGTACGGAAAATGTAATAGGGGATGGTCATTGTGGTTATCGATGCATTGCCCATGCACTAGGGCTGGGGGAGGAATCTTGGCCAAAAGTACGTAGTGATCTCATCCAAGAGATCACACTCTTGGGAGATATATACGACAGATGCAACTTGATTAGGGGGTCTCCAAAACAGGTACTTGAATCTTTGAATTGCTTCGTAGCCCCGATTTTTGACCGCAAGTACTGGTGGTCATTTCCCGATATGTACTACTTGGCGGCGTCGGCCTACAACATGGCCATCGTTCACATGCACGGTGATGTCAACGTTATGTTTCTACCCATGAGGACAGAAGTTCCAGCCAACCCTCGGCTTGTATGCATGGCTTTTGTTGATACCAATCATTTCATCCTGGTAAAGTTTATTTTCTAATGTAAGTTTGATGTTGTATCATTTCATCGTTTACATGCACGTAAATTTGTATGCAGGTAAATTTGTCCTCAGACGCACCACTACCACCCATTATCAACAGATGGTCTACTCTGCGTCTTCCATGTGCTGCTGGTTGGGGCGAAATTTATAAACAACGGATTGAAAAGTATCGTAAAAGTGTTCCCTCAAAAAGCTCACATGCTGATGGTGATCCGATTAGTTTGGACGATTAGTGTGAAACTCAGTTTATGTGATGTTCAATGTACTATGTTTTTCAATGATAAGATCAATGTACTATATTTTTCAATGTACTGTATTTTTATGAGATGTTCAATGTACTGTATTGTTCAAAATCCTTCTGTTCTGTATTTTTCAATGTACTGTATTGTTCAATGTACTGAGATGTTCAATTCTGCACTCTTGAAAAGTACACTGCTCGACCATAACAGGTCGTACAAAATCCTTCTGTTCGGCCATTACAGGTCGGACAAAAGCCTACTGTTCGACAGTGACAGGTCGAACAGACCTTTAATGTTCGACCATTTTAGGTCGGACAAGACTCTATTGTTCGACCATTACAGGTCGGACAAGACTCTACTGTTCGACCATTACAGGTCGGACATGACCATACTGTTCGACCTGTAACTGCCGAACAGAAGAATGATGTTCGACATTTAGTGGTCGAGCAGTACAATTTTCAGCCAAAAAAATAAGTTTACAGAGTTCAAAATGAGCACATACAATTTCACATAAACTGAGTACATTTTCAGTACATTTGCAGAGTTCAAAATGATCACAGAGCAGTACAATTTTCTGTACATTTGCAGAGTTCAAAGTGATCACATTTTCAGTACATTTGCAGAGTTCAAAATGATCATATTTGAGCAAAATTCACATAAACTGAGTACATTTACAGAGTTAGTAACAAAGCACAGAGTTCATAACAAAGCACAGAGTTCATTAACATAGTTCAAAACAAAGTTCACAACATAGTTCCCAACATAGTTCATAACATTAATCTATGATCTTTGACGCCTTCGACTCCTACTAGTAGACGCCCCCTTCGAAGATTCTGGTGGTTCTCCAGGCGCGATCTTCAAAGCACGATAGGCGCCGACTAAAGCTGGGACTAGCATCGATGTGTCTAGACCCTCTTCATCCTCTACCCATTGCTGGTAGACCGGCTCTAAATACCCCAAAGCATTTCCGATCATTTCCCATGGTTGTGGCCCTGCCTGGGTAGATGTAGTGCCGACGGCGGTAGAGATGTTCTCCGGATCCTGGATGATAGGATGTGAAAACGTCCTATACCAATGCAGATAATCGTCTGAACACTCCCATGCGGAATTTGCAGCTCTCCCGCGGGCTTCGGCCGATAGTACGTGGCTGCTCCAGAATCGAAAGTAACCTCCCAAGACATCCCACGTCAGGTTGTACTTCTGGCCCGTATTTCCCCGACGGACAATACTTGGAATCAAAGGAAAATCAGGTATCTTCTGGAGTAATCCAAATTGTCGAAGCACGCGGTCCGGATGATACGGCTCTACACAGTCAAATGCACGTATGCATCCGTGGTAGAAAGTGACATTGTCCCGAGGATATGAGCCCCGCATCCCACTGTAGGGTGTCCAATTGACCTACATCATAAGAAAACATAATTACTAATACATAAAACACATTAGATAAATGGCGTAAAAGAATGTAATAACACTCACACTATGTACTTGGAGATTGTCCAGAACCTCCCTCAAGGCCAATACCCGGTCGGCAGTTCCTGCAGAATGGGATCTCTTGGCCCACCTCAAAGCAAGTGGATCGCCCAACTTATAACTGACATTATGGGTTGGCCTTGTGAAGGGAAAATACTCGTATATCCAGGCCTGAAAATACAAATATCGGACATAGAAACAAAACATAAATATCCACATAAAAGAATGAGATAATAACATAAAAATATGCATATAATAAGGAGAGAGAACTACCTCCAATAACGTCAGATATCCACATATTTGTCGCACCCCACTCCGAGATGCTAAACCAAGCTGTCGATACAAGTATGCTAGAGCAGCTGCTCCCCAAGCATACTCATTGACACGGTTGACCGTCTCTAGAAGACTGAGAATTTTCGTGTCCACACGTGTGCCACTCTTATCTGCAAATATTGTGCATCCAAGCACGAACCATAAATATGCACGGGCTGCACGTCTTCTTTTTCTCTCATCCCTACTAGTGACATCTCCACTAAATCGTGAACGGAGCCATTCAAGCCGGACCGAGCTACCTCTCTGGCCCTGAAGAGCATCGACAGCCTCCCTTTCTGTCACCCCTAATAATCTACTGATCATTTTCTTGGGTTCCTCTGGTCCCCTTGCCGACTCTGGTGCAACAACAGGTAATCCACTAACCGGGAGTCCAAGAAGACAAAATACGTCATCCAACGTAATTGTCATCTCACCGAATGGCATATGGAATGTGTTGGTCTCCGGTTGCCAACGCTCAACAAACGCGCAAATTAGATTCTTGTTTGGCGTCTTATATGAAATCCATCTCAAGTCTGGAATTTTGGAACGATGGATCAACTCCTTAAATTCATTACACCGTTGACCCAACTTCCAAGTCTCCATCTTGGTCGTGTGGCACCAACACCTCAATAAGGGCCTTTCAATCCCATTCCAAATCTGGTACGCCACATGAGTCTTGAAACTGGGGATAAGTCGGGGATCCTGAGGTCCACCGGGACAAGGGCCTGTCAATATATCACTGTCAACACCTTCTTCCTCATCTTCCTCAACACGTACTTCCTCATCTTCCTCAGCCACTTGTTCCTCTTCTTCCTCATCACCTTCTTCCTCATCACCTTCTTCCTCGACATGTTCCTCTTCTTCCTCGATATGTTCCTCAGCCTCTTCTTCTCCAGCATGTTGCTGCTCGCTAATTTGAGTTGCAACAGCTGTTGGACTAGTACGTGCAGCTGCCTCTTCCTCCGCAGCACTTTGCTCTTGCATTTGAATCGGAGCAACTGTTGCTCCTTCTTGCCGACTGCTACGTGCAGCTGCCAACTCTTCTAACCGACGCCTCCTAGTAGAAGCTGTAGGTCGTCTCCTCATATATGTCATTCCTACAAAATTGAATGAAATATCAAAAACTAAACAATATACATTAAAAATAAATTGTTCGACCAAGACTGGTCGAACAAAATCCTTCTGTTCGACCATTACAGGTCGAACAATCTTCTACTGTTCGACCATTACAGGTCGAACAGTCATCTACTGTTCGACCATTACAGGTCGAGCTATACGTTAGTGTTCGACAAATCAATGTCGAACGTATTTCATATGTTCGACTTCTTATTGTCGAACATACTGCTCTCTGCCCGACCAACCAGGCTCGGGCAGAACAGCGGAAATCCAAAAAAAAAAAAAAAAACGAAGAATTCGTGGGCTAGAAATTGACGAGTTTTTGAAACCCTAATTCAGTTATCCTAAACGACAGACTAAGTTCAGAGTAATAGGGAGATTCGATTAAAAAAACTCACCATATTGTTGGGATTGGGGTTCATCTTGGGATCGATCTTCGGGTTGGCCAGCCATTGTAACAAAGCACAGAGTTCTTGTCGTCGAACGGAACTCCTTGAAGTCGAACGGGAGTTGGGGGGGGGGGTCGGCTGCTTGGTCTTCACAAGAGAGAAGAGAAGAGTGGGGGGGGGAGTGTTCGACCGCTCGGGAGAGAGGGAATGCTAAGGGTTTGAATAGAAATGGGGTGGGAGAGTGTTTGGTTTTGTGTAGATAAAAATGGGGTGTACTTAGGATTATTAGTTTGAGAAGAGAGGAGAGTGGGGTGTGCTTAGAAAGGACATTTCTGTCAAAGAGTGGGGTGTGTTTAGTATGTTTTTAAGTTTTATTGAATATATGTGGGGTGTACTTAGTAATTGGGGTGTGCTTAGCAAAGCTTGGGGTGCGTTTAGCCGGGCCCTTAAACTTTATGCTAAGTGAGAGGAGGGGCCCACTTGTCATTCAGAGGAGGTATCAAAATTCAAGAGGCACAGAGTAGAACTTTGATACATAAAGGATATATCAAACTCGTTTGTATGACAAGTGGGCCTATCTTCAAACTTTATGCTAAGTGAGAGGAGGGGCCCACTTGTCATACAGAGGAGGTATCAAAATTTTGATACCTCCGTACATATCAAAGTTTTCTTTTGAGACACAAGACAATGTCTTTTTCTAGGTGGCAAGATTATCTTCACACAAAACAATAGAGTAAAAGAATCTTCTCCAATGGTTAAACTATTGAGAAGACAATAAAATCTACTTTTTCCGACTTACAAGTCAACTTCTTTCCTTCTTTCTAATTTTTTTTATCCATCATTGATGATGTGGAGGTAAAGACATTGTGAGGTGCATTGTGTAGAACTAGACAACCAACTTCATAATGTCTTTGCCATGTCAACTTCATAACTTTTTTTTTTACATTTGCATTGGAGAAGGGCTTTTTCAATAAAGTTTTGTTATTCCTATGTGGCAACAACTTTTTTTCTAAACTCACGCTTGCATTGGAGATGCTCTGGGCATTATTGGATCTTTGGACCAAAATCGAATCGGACCGAACCAAATAAAAAAAAAATCGGTCGGGTTCGGTTCGTCTTACAAAAATAATAAAAACATTAATCTGTTTTGATTTTTGTTTTGGATTTCAGTTTCAATCCAAAACTGAAGAACGAATAAAACTTATGCAATTATTAAATACTATCTATTTTTTGATTTAAAATGTGTATGTTTTAAAAATAACAATTCTATGTAATGTCTTCTAAAGTCAATTTTTGATAATTTAAGAATTAGTTCAACTTTTTATCAAACTTTGAAATACAAAAAATATATGCATAAAAATTATAAAATTTTAATACAAATTTAACCATAATTTCAACTTTGGACCCAACCCATTAGGTAACAAAACTAGTCCAACCGAATAAACCAAATCGTTTATCGGTACGATTTTTTGATATGGCTAATTTCGATTTGCTTTCGATCTTGGGTTAACCAAATATGGCAATGAAATTGTAACTCAATTCCGTTACGTTTACAATTGCATTGCAATGAACAAAACAGGCCCTTAGTTTTTAAGCAAAATAATATAATATTATTTTCTTAAATCTTTTAATAAAATTGTAAACTTTTATTTAATTTATTTCTAAATTCTAAATCAATTCTTCATATAAAATTTTATTATAAATTATTTTTTAATAAAATCTTATCAATTATTATTCTTTTTTGACTTTCTTAGTAATTATATTCATTAGAAAACGACATAATGAGAATTAATTCGTGAATTTCTAAAAAAAAAGTTTTTTTCAAGATTTATGGGCTACAAAGTGTCACGTCCCGAATCCGGAGAACTGTAAAGTCGTCACTGAGCTTGATGCCGTATAAAGCTAAGTTGTGCTTGTACAAGACATGAACTTGCACAATAACAAAATAATTTAAGCATGTAATCCTACTCCTTGATAGCATAAGATACATGGATTTACAAACATTAATTTTTTATTAACAAGCATGACAACAGTTCTTTCAATCAGGCAGTAGTCTAACTTTTTGCACGCAATCTTCTGTCTTGAACAAGTATAGCAAAAAAATTTTATCACGCAAACGTGCAAACAGAGCTGGCCCTGGCCTAGGGCGGCCATGACGACCGCCCAGGGCTCCCCGAACTAGTATATACCATGGACCTTTTTAGACACAAAGTTATTGTGGTGTAGTGGTTAGTACTTTAGACTCTTTGCTAAAGGTTCTAAGTTCAATCATTAGTTTTAGTTAAATTTTTAAGTTTTTTTTACATTATGTATGGGGGCCTTATTTTAAAAATTCATCATGGGCCCCAATGAACTCACGATCGGGCTTGCGTGCAAATTATCTTGTAAAAGCATACATAGTCATGTATTATCATTCTTAGTTATTACGAACATTATTCTTGGCAACAAGAATGCATTCAATTTTTTTTATGGATTCTTCATTAATAGTTAAAGAATCAGAAAGTGAAGTGTTGTCCATTCACCATGATAAAATCATCTTCAGGTCCCAATAAGGGAGCTCTTACTAAAGCTCCCTCTTACTTGAGCCAGCAACCCAGTATCAATATCCATACATAATACATCCACTAGGAGCGAGACATTACATAATACCCCACATCGAAAAAATGTTTCGTCCTCGAAACTTAGAGAAAACTTACAAATATTCCAATGTTCAAGCATGGATGCTTCTCTTTTCGTGCCATCACCAGTCAATAAAACTCATGCAGGTATTATTGAAAAATATTTACATACATGGAACTTTCATCTCATCTTCGATTTCAAGGGGGTCAAGGGAATTCCGATCAAGGAGACATCTTTGAATTAAAATAAATCAAAGGAAGGCCAACGGATCAAATTGCTCTGATACTATTCTGTCACGTTCCGATACCGGAGGACTGTAAGGAGGTGGGAAAAAGTAAAATATTTACACAACAAGTAAAGATAAGTTATTAAATTATATTCAACCCCCTTATTTTAGGGTTATAAATTAACTCCACAACTATGGTCAGATTTGTACTTATATAATCATACTCGACTTGGTGAAGGTGCTTGATGAATGGGTTAAAGGGTAATGAACTTCAATGTTAGGAAGTTTTAGTTTTATGACAATATCAACTGCATCGATTTTCATAAAGAATTGATTAATATCACAAGTTTGAAAATAAATCAGACTAAAAAGTTAAGTATGTAGTTGGGTGAACCAGACTTTTCCAAACTAGTCATAAGTCATTATCATCCCTATTGATCCGTTAAAATAATTTGATTGCACTATTATTTTATTACCATAATATTAATATGTTGGAAGTGTAGTCCGTTGGGTACACCAAGGATTTCGTGGGTATGTGTACGATTCGAATTTCTCTCTTGGCGTTGCTCGTCGGTTCGGAGAAAATGTCACCTAAAAGTAACATAGTATTTAGCATGAATGAAAAAAAAAATCAATAAATAACTAATTGATAACTAATAAACCTTTTTTATAAATACCATTAATGTACACGTGCAACGCACGGGCATAAAAAAATATAATAAAAAAATCAAATTAGAATTTTGATTATATATTTAGATAATATTAGTTTAGATATTTAATATATTTTAATTAAAATTTATTCTTTGTAAAACTTTAAATTTATGTTTGGATAATACCATATAGTTACATTAAATATAGAAAAATTTTGAGTCGTACCCCACTCAATGTACACATATGAGTGGTGCACCCCACTCGATTCACCATATGCATAAGTAATCCCTCTTATGACGGAAATCGTTAGAAAAACGATTTATGTCGTTTGTCATATATTTATGACCGAAATACCCTTCTGTTTATTTCCTAACGGTCCACAATCCACCCTCTTTATAATCCTCCAGGATGCAACGACGATGGAGGACTGTCTACGGAGGACGTAATGAGAGCTGCCGCCTTCCACTTCATCCAGATGTCCCCCCACAGCGAGGAAATCCCTCCCTTGCTCGGACGACCTTTCGGGCTACTCATCTTCGGCCTCGCCGCCGATGAGATCAAGAACGTCGAGCTCGCAAACACCCTACTCGCCGCGGCAGAGAAGGTCAACAACCAGCAGCACGCTCGGGCGAGCAGCTTGTTGCAGCAATGCTGTAGGTTCTCCTCCGACACCGGCAATCCGGTCGAGAGGGTGGTGTACTACTTGTAAGCCCCTGAATTTAGGGCTTATATTTTTTTAAATTTTATAAATCAATTATTTTGAATAGATATTATTATTTGTTTATTATTTAATTTAATGCACTTTACCGTGACTTGGAATTCTATAGCATCAGGGATGTCAGTCTCTGAAAACTTTCTTCTTGGAGTTTGTAGTAGACGAGATTATCTTCACATTGATATTTCGTGTCCCACTCGAACTTGCTCCCTTGTACTCTTTTTGCTTCGTGCAAGTTCGGATCAATTTAGACCATTTAATTATTAATTGATTTTCCTACTCTTTTCCTTGATCGTCGTATCCACGTTACCGTGACTTTTAATTTAGGAGCACCATACTAGTCATTTTCTCGAAACCAACTTGTCATGTTTGATCTACTCGAGACGCTCTTCACCCATGACCTTCATGTCCCACTCAGACACTCTATTTTGTGCTTCATTTTCTTCGCACAACTTTCGGGTCAATTTAGGCCAATTAATTATCTATCGTAAAACCTGATTTATTTTTCAATTTAATTTCGGGATCCGACATCGACCCAACCTAGTCGACCCCAAATATGGACATGGCCCACATGAAGCCTACTAACCGCCTGACACTTGTGTCCCATTTAATTGAGCCCCCACATGCTACTTATTTATCCATGATTATAAATACCTAAAATAATTTATTATTGCCTCCTGTCCGATTTTGACCTGACCCGGCTCAACCGAACCCAACCCAAATTTGTGTGACCCTACCATGTCTATCTATACACCCCATTGATAATTCCTCATTTTCCTCCTACTCAAAAATATCTCTTTACATAAAAATAACTCTTTCTCTCTCATTCTAATATATATGTATATATATATAGGTAAATATCTCTCTTTCTCTCTCTTCTCTCCTACACACCTACACCCCTCCCCATCACAAGCACAACACTCCCCCTCCCATCAGCCGACATATACACCCCCCTCTCTCTTATTCTCTCTCTCTAATATCTTCTTAATATCTCTCTTTATATAATATATATATATACATATATATTATATATATAATCCCTCTCTCTCTCTCTCTCTTCACTTATACAAACACACAACCCATCACCACACCACCCCTACCCGTACAGGAACAGCCCCTCCTTTTCCTCTACATCATCATCATTCTCTCTCTCCCTCTCTCTCATTAATATCACACACACACACACACTCATATAATAACTATTCTCTCTCCTCTCTTTTAAATTCATACAAACACAACACACACACACATCTCCATCCCTCCCTCACTCCCTCTCGGCCGAACCTCACCACCACCCCCTCCATGGCCTCCCGCCGGCAACCACCACCACAGCCTCCTCCTTCTTCACCACCATCATCCTTCTCTTCTTCACCATGCACCACCATCATCATCTTAATTCTCCTCCTCTTCCTTCATCTTCATCACCATTTCACCACCACCATTACCATTCACCACCACCACCACATCCAACGCCACCACCTCCACCAGTCCA
Organism: Iris pallida; assembly: GCA_029216955.1. NCBI lineage: Eukaryota > Viridiplantae > Streptophyta > Magnoliopsida > Asparagales > Iridaceae > Iris > Iris pallida. Next base: position 11,339,461 of record JANAVB010006397.1, on the reverse strand, counting down.
CGCCCCCCCCCCCCCCCGCCGTGCGCCACCACGTGGTCGGCGTGCCCCCGCAGCGAGGCAGCAGCCGCAGCAGCAGCAGCGCACTGTGCGCGCGCGCGGGCCGCCGTAGCGCGCCGCCGCACGGTGCTGCCGCCGGCCGCCGCCGCCGTGGCCGGTCACCCTTGGCCGGGCGCACCCCCAGGCAGGCCCCGTGGCGGCCACCATCCTCCGGGATGCGCCGCCTAGGCGATTTCAGCGTTTTACTTGGAGTTCCGTCGACGCGCGCGCGGAAAAATTCCAGAATTCGTGCTCCGTCGCAGCGACTTCGCACGCATTTTCTGGGAGATCCGACCGTTGGATCGGCGAACTCCTTGCTGCATCTCAATCTTGGTATATCCCTCTTCACCTCTGTCAAGTTTGAACCGTTAATTTCGTCGTTTGATACATCAAAACCGGCCACCAAGTTGACATTTTAATTTGTACTATTTTTGGACAGTTTTGCGATGCCAACTTTGCGGGTTCGTATCTCCTCCGTCGCAGCTCCGGTTGGCGCGCTACCAGTTCCGGTGCATAGCTGGTATAACCCTCTTCCTGCCCCCTTTAGATTTTATTTCAGTTTGAGCTTGTTAGGTCGGTCAAATTCGACGCCAAAGTTGGTCGTTTGAATTCTTAGTGTTACACTTGTTAAATTTCATTTTTGAACCCGGGACTCCGGATTCAAATTCTGACACCACCAGTAGACTCGTGGCGTCGTTCTGGCATATTTTTATATAAAGTTTGCTTGATTTGGAGAACGTGGGCCCTGGCACGCATTTCGGTGCAAAGCGGGTCCCACTTTCTGGGTCAATGGGTCACTTTGAGATCGACTCATCGGAATCCAATTCTGGATATACCGTTGAGTTCGTATCGTCATTCTGGACTCGTTGACATATAATTTGCTAAGTTTTGAGGACATTGGCTCCGACAAGCTTTTCCGTGCAAATCGGATTTCAATGTCCCGGTCAACGGACCAATTTGAGATCGGGTCAACGGAATCCAATTCTGGATATACCGTTGGGTTCGCATTGTCATTCTGGATTCGTGAACATATAAATTGTTAGGTTTTGTGCACTTTTATTTCAGCACATTTTTCGGTGCAAAGTGTATCCAACGACGGACATCATTTTGGCCCGAAATTACCTTTTTGCCCCTGTGTCCAAATTGGACTTATGGACAGGCTATTCTAGCTATTTCGACCATTCTGGACACGTTGGTAATGGTTGTTTCACCATCCGACAACATCTGTAGGTTTTTATCCTATTATTATAATCTTTCTCCTTTGTGGTATTTTGAGTTCCATCGATTCCGGTGATTTCACAATCACTGAAATTGATGTGTTGACCCTGTAGATGTTTGTAGAGACTAGCTTTGACCCAGTTGACCATAGTTGACTACTTTGACTGAACATCTAAGTAGAGTCAACATTTGACCTAGGTTAGACTAGTTTTGACCCTGGTTGACCACAATTGACTATTTTGACCAAAGTCAACCGGAAGTCAACCGTAGCCTAAAATTGACTAGAACTGGACTGAAGTTGACCAGTTGACCCAAAGTCAACTGTTAGTCAACGTTAGTCAAGTTTGACCTGGAGTTGACCTAAGGTTGACCAGAGTTGACCAGTTGACCAAAGTCAACTGTAAATCAACCATTGACTTAGATTGATCTAGTTTGACTTGCTTTGACTTGTCTTGACCTAGTTTGACTTAGTATAAGCTGATTTTACTTCCAAACCCTTATATTGATACAGTATTCCACCTATAGGTCCTCGAGGCACTGTTCTTGGACCAGTTGACATATTCTACCAGATCTCAGGCGAGTACATTCTCTGATAATATTTCTATTTTATGATATCATTTATGTTTCTTGTATTTAGTGTAGATACCCTTGTTCTCTTGACACATTGTTCACACGGATTGGTATTTCCCTGGATCCCGTCATGAGATATTATTCCTCGCTCTCCTTGGTATATCTTGTGCAAGTCTTTCTTGTTCCTTGTGCATTGTATAGACACGATTCCTGCGAAGGCTAGCTACTGTAGTGCCCCGCTCCGCGAAGGCACTAGATAGACAGAAAGATCGGATTGCTGGCTCTGCAACAGAAGATGATTAATCTGGGTGAGTGGACAAAGACTCATTTTATGATTCGCTTGCGCCTAATAAGAATCAGAGTTTTTGATTGAATGCTTTGCTAATAACAAGACAGTAATCTTGAGTATGCTTAAAAGAGAATCCGCACTTTGTCTGCTAAGAAAGAGAACTGTTTTTCTGCCTGAAAAGAAGATGAAATTGTTTATGAATTGCTCGATTGATGCATGATTCATTTGATATCGCATGCGCATTGGGGAATCCACTTAGTGACGAGCTGAACCCTAGAGAGTCACAGCGGCTAGCGACGAGCTGAACCCATGCGAGTCACAGCGGTTAGCGACGAGCTGAACCCAAGAGAGTCACAGCGGCTAGCGACGAGCTAAACCCATGCGAGTCACAACGGCTAGCGACGAGCTGAACCCGTGGGAGGCACAGCGGCTAAGATGGAAATGATTGTGGCTTTTCAAAGATGTGTTTTCAAAAGAATGTAAACTGACTAATGCATTCATGAAATGAATCTAGGTAAAGAGTAGCAAGACCACATCACAAGAAAATATTTTCTCACTAAATGAACAGTGATCGTTTCAGAAAAATGTAGCTCTTTGTTCACACATTCACCAGTATGCTGATATACTGACCCATCATCAGTCTGCATGCAGGTGCACCATGCATCGAGAAGGACAGCCCGAAGCGATAGCCCGTGCCTCATCCTCAGGAGCCAGAAATCAGAAGAGATGCCAAGAGATTGACATCTGTACAAGAGTTTGGTTTTGTATATAAAAGGATGTAATGTATGGGAACGGGATCATTGTAATCTGTAAAGTTCTGAGAGAATGTAATATTGTATCAGAGAGAATCGAGAGCTTGTAATCTGTTCAAATAAAATCAATAAAGAGAAATGTTCTTGTTACCATTGTGTTCAATACTTGTATTCTGAAATATGTCCGCTGCTGCTTCAATTATCTGCGATACGTTCCGCTGCGTATTGTCAAACTTGTCTATCTTGTCTTGTGCAAGCGCAACTTAGGCTTGCACGGCATCACGCCTTAGCGAGGACGAACGGTCCCAAAGAGCCCGAAGCGAGGACGAAAAGGACTCTGCGGGATCGGGGCGTGACAGAATGGTATCAGAGCAACACGATCCTCTGGCCAATTTTGATTCAATTGAATTTGTACATGTCTTCTGATCGAAATTCCGTTGCCTACTCGATATCAATAATGAGATGAACGTTCCATACAATAAGTCCGTAAATATTTTATGACGGCGAAGGATGAGGACTATCGCTGCTAAGGATATCGTAAGTTTTTCCTTAAGTTTCGAGGACGAAACTTCTTTTCGGTGAGTAATTATGTAGTGCCCCGCTCCGCGAAGGCACTAGATAGACAGAAAGATCGGATTGCTGGCTCTGCAACAGAAGACGATTAATCTGGGTGAGTGGACAAAGACTCATTTTATGATTCGCTTGCGCCTAATAAGAATCAGAGTTTTTGATTGAATGCTTTGCTAATAATAAGACAGTAATCTTGAGTATGCTTAAAAGAGAATCTGCACTTTGTCTGCTAAGAAAGAGAACTGTTTTCCTGCCTGAAAAGAAGATAGAATTGTTTATGAATTGCTCGATTGATGCATGATTCATTTGATATCGCATGCGCATTGGGGAATCCACTTAGTGACGAGCTGAACCCTAGAGAGTCACAGCGGCTAGCGACGAGCTGAACCCATGCGAGTCACAGCGGTTAGCGACGAGCTGAACCCAAGAGAGTCATAGCGGCTAGCGACGAGCTGAACCCATGCGAGTCACAGCGGCTAGCGATGAGCTGAACCCGTGGGAGGCACAGCTGTAGTACCCCGTCCCGCAAAGTCAATCGGAGGAATCGAAACGCCGACGGCGTTCGGACTTAGCCTTGCAACGGCGACTCGAAGACATCTCGGTCAAGGCGACCGCTCGCTCAGGTGGGGTAGTTTCGGTGAACTTGCCTCATCTTTGTCTTCACATAATAAATCGTGTTTTCAACTTGCACAAGTAGGCTTAATAATAAAAGAGATGAATCTACATAGCTAAGGGAATAATCCCGATGGGTCAAAATGAGTTAGAACATGGAAAACGTCCCACGGTCGGCTTAGAGTTGGTGCACGGCGTGCTTTGAAATTGACACTCGGTCCTTCGTCCCGTGGCTTAGGAGAAGGGAAGTTGGTCTTCGACACAAAGTTATGAAATAGCCTAAGTCATAGGCGTCGCCTGCGTGAATGCTTGTTAAAGCATGCACGGTCCCGTCGAATTGTCCCGACACTTGAGTTGGCCTAAGTCTTAGGCGTTGCCCACGTAAATGCTCGACAAAGCATACACGCTTCCATAACGCAAGGCTTGGCATAGCCTTTGCTCGTCCCTTAAGTCAAGTTATAGGCTCGATTAAGTTAGGCAAAGTTATGCCGATCGACCTAAGTCATTTCTAGTGCTGTCCCGCTCTTTCTGCGGTTGTCAACTTAAATAGTCCCACGATCCCACGGCCCGTCATATAAACTATGACTTGGGCGATAGCGCCGCGTAGAGCGGAAGTCGAGTTGAGGCACGATTGCACGATCCTAGAGCTTTTAAAGGCACGGGCCACGATTGATTAGTTGAGTTTTGGGAAAGTGTCTAAATAAGTTGTTGTCTTGAGTTAAAAGAAAGGAAGAAAGAAAGAAATGCTCACGACTGGGTCGTTGAGGCAAGAAAGAACAATGCTCGCGACTACGGGTCGTCGAGGCAAGATCTCAGATGTGAGAAATGGCACTAAAAGAGAGAAATGGCACTAAAAGAGAGGCATGGCACCAAAAGAGATGGTAACACCAGAAGTGAATGACTATGTGAGACGTCAGTTTGAGTCGGTCTTGCATGGTCATGGACAACTTGTCGACAAGGTAGATTTTCCCCGAATCGGCAACCTGTGGCGCCACGGGACCGATTGCGGCCTAAGGAAACATAAAGGCTCTGGGAGCCAAATAGCTGCACCTGGGGCAAAGTATTCGGTGGACGCGGAATAGGGCTAGCTACCCAAAGAAGGTCCATCCTATACTCAGCAAAAAGGAGTCCACTATGGCTTTGGGAGTCAGTGACCAAATCATATAGATGAGTCGGCATAGCGGCAGATCCGCGGGTATGCCTTTGGATTGAGTTGAGTTGTCGAAGGTGTATACAAGCTAGAATACAAGTATTGGACTTAAAGAATGGCTATAACATAGGCGACGTACTTCGGCACGAGATATGGCATTGAGTCTTGAGTTGTTGGCATATAGTTGCATAAGTTGGTTGAGTTGTTTGAGTGTAAGTCGGGAAACCGCCGCAAGGCAAAGTCAGTCGTGTGACACTAAACCCACAAGTCTTGATTGGGTCCGTTGGCGATCAAAGTAACAAAGGGGCCGCGAGGCGGCGATATGGTTGAGTCGCACTGAGTTGCGAGGCACGGCACGAAGGAGTTATAGCACGGTCGTAAGGAAATTGGGTACTACCGCGTAGTTGCGTCTCTGATTCTGGCCGAAAGGCAAGCACGACCTGATAGGTTAACGTTGTGGCACGAGAAGTGGTCTAGAGGCAAAGTATGAGTAACGTTGACATTGCAAGCACGAGTTGGTTCCGATACACAAGTTGCGCTAAGGCGCCGGTCCTAAAACTGATCCTAAGGCAAGAATAGAAAGACAATCGTAAAAAGGGTTTATGTTGCACAAAGTAAATGAAACGTGTTGGTTTTGTATGGGTGGGCGAGGAGCTCACTCCACCAGTACAGTGGTACTGACACCCACACAGTGTTTCATGTGCAGGCACAGGTAGAAGCTCGTAGCGCGGAGCTCGCTTGGATGCGTCGAGGCACGGAGTTCCTTGGCGATTCGAAGCGTGCGGCCGCGTGGATTGAAGACTTATACAGGACATAATGTATGGACATCGCCTTCCGAAGCTTCCGCTGGATTCAAGTATTGTATCGAGAGATGAGAGAGAGCAGAGTGACTTGTAAATGAGAGAAAAGTGAGCACGAGAGACATTGTAATTTGGCCTTACGCCCACAAATGTAATCTTGTATTCAATATCAATAAAGAGATTCTTTTGAATCACTTGTGTTCATGTGTTCTTCTTTAAATTCTGCTGCATGTTTCAATATTTCTGCTTGGGACTTCTGTGCGACGATCCCGTCGCCGCCGATGTAATCGGCCGTTATGAAACTGCCTTGCACGAGCGCAATCTAGCCTCGTGCGGCATCACGCCTTAGCGAGGACGATCGCTCCTACGGGAGCGGGGCGTGACATAGTGGTGTCAGAGCACGGCTTTACGTCCTTGGACCGTCGATTGAATTCTTTAACTTTGATGTTTCCGCAAAACTCTGTTGCTTCCGCAAGTTGTTATCGTTGGTGCGCTCTCTCTCAAATGTTCCTCGGCATGTCCATACAATAAGTCTAAATATTTTCGAAAGCTCGTACAAGCGTTCAATCTAACGCATCGGTAGGCCGTTGCCAAATGCGTCGATAGGGCCTTTGTGCCGAACGTTGCAAACTTGACTCGATAGAAAATATGTGCTAATGTTAGCAAAGTTGCATGTGTGCCCGAATAGTCCTACGTTGACCTTAGCAAGTCGCGTGCATGCCTAATTCGTCCAATGTCGACCCTAGCAAATGAGCATGCAAACTCGAATAAAAGTCCGCACAGGATGGCTATGCACATGGCCTTTTGTCTAAGTGGTGTTTCGTGTCGCGCACCTCGACATTTTGGTACAAACGAGTCGCGAGCGATATTAAGTATCGTTCGGTCGGGAACGGAGATGCACTTGGAGTGTCTATCGATAGGAACGCTATCGGACTAACGCTTAGGCGTACACGGGAGATTGATTTGGATTTCAAGGAAATAGTGCGAACGACTTAGTGCGTCGATGCGACGCGAGCAACTACTCTAGCGATTCGTCGAACGAATCTAAAGGATGTCCTAGCGAATGACGCGAATGTGATTGAGGACTAGATCTTATGGCTTGAATCCGAGTGGTGTATGTGATAGGTTCGGAGAAGAATAAGAATGAGTGTCGACGAGTAGTCGAGTGGCTCGAATCCGAGTGGTGTATGGTTCATCTTGGAAATTGTTCGAACGAATATTGAGGATTACGAGTATGTCGGCGAGGCGATGCGATCCCGCAAAGCCTTAGAACGCGTCACGCTTAGTTGGACGTGACTTCGAATGTCCCGAACGAGATGTCGTTCAGACAACTTGTGAATAGACAACGCGTGTTGGAAAAAAAAATGATTCGAAATGATAAATGAAAATGAATGATCGTGATCGAGGAAACTTAGATGATCGTGCGTGCGATATCGGATTGATGCAACTGAAATGTGACTTGAGTTTTGAATAACGATCTTGAAATGAGCTTGAGGAAAAGCGACTGAACTTGATCTTGAGTATCGAGAAAATTGAGGAATATCCAGTTCGGACGACAGCATCAATGCACGACTCGAAATTGGTTGCAAGGAAGATCGTCAGGTTACGCATATCGTCAATGGTATTGAGGCGTATCAAAGATCGATATGCGATAACTCGGGGGTACTCTGACTCGGCAAATGATGATCGTGCAAATATCATTGTTCCGATGGATGTTATAATCGAGATGTTAAAATGTGTCGAGGAAAAGATAGACTTGGCTCGAGGATTTTCTAAGTTGAATGAATGACGATCGAACTTGGCTTGGATGAAAACTAGAATGTTTGGATTTGCTTCGTCGACAACCACAACGTTGATGTTCTTGTCTTATGCGAGTGCTACTCCAGCCTCGCACATGCGTCACGCCGATTAGGGCGATCAATCTGCGTGAGCGCTGGTATGGTGATTCATACAGCGGGAGTGGTCGAACTTGCACGGTGCGACAATTTGTGCTTCTATTTGTGGTTTGACGCGAAGGTGACTCGAGAATGGATTCGTGTGCTTGAAGAATCAAACTTGAGGATTGAGTAGGTCCAATCCGCGTATCGAAAATGAGATAGTCTAAACTCAAACAAGAGTTACGCCCCGATGAGAATGATTATTCTGCGGGTGCGTTGCGTGGTGATTCATGAACCATCGTGGATAATCGGACTCGCGTGAGATTGGGGCACAACGTATTGTCGAGCTAGATGACCTCGTGATCGAATACATGAATTGGTTAGAATTGGTGATTTGAATGGATTCGAATACGCGTAACGAATGCGCTGAGGCGAATAGGTGATCGTGCTTGATGTTTAGAAATCTGAGTGACGCGAGCTTGGGTAGAAAATCCCGTACTACCGACTTTGGTTTGACCCTAGGATTGGGGTCAGTGTTGGCATTATTGTTGGGGAACTATGATTCCAATCCTGACATTGACTTAGCCTCGAAAAGAAATAGCCTAGCGGTTAGGCGAGACGCCCTGTTGCAAGTGTTAGCTAATCGAAAAGATTGATCTTGAGGATTGGAATGCATGGAAATCACGAATATAGGAAACCCTGCTCACGAGATTCGGCTGACATGCATATATTTCAGGGACGCTTGGGTATGTGCACGATACGACTCGAGTAAGAATGACAAATTTTCTATCATGCGGCTTGGGTGAATACATGTATTTTGGGGACGCTTGGAATGCGTGCATGATCCAGCCAAGTGATACGACGAGTTCAAGCAAGGCTTGAAAGATGGGAGTGTGTCGAGATCTTGAGATCGTGTTAAAGGAAAGATTGATAATAGTACGAGCGTGGCTCGGAATCGAAGGAACGCGTAGGCGAAATGTATACGATTAAGTCTTAGCCATAGAGATGGTAGGATAGCTTGCCTTCAGGAAAGTCTCGAGGATGAGACTTGTTCTGAGTGGTGTATGATGTAGTGCCCCGTCCCGCAAAGTCAATCGGAGGAATCGAAACGCCGACGGCGTTCGGACTTAGCCTTGCAACGGCGACTCGAAGACATCTCGGTCAAGGCGACCGCTCGCTCAGGTGGGGTAGTTTCGGTGAACTTGCCTCATCTTTGCCTTCACATAATAAATCGTGTTTTCAACTTGCACAAGTAGGCTTAATAATAAAAGAGATGAATCTACATAGCTAAGGGAATAATCCCGATGGGTCAAAATGAGTTAGAACATGGAAAACGTCCCACGGTCGGCTTAGAGTTGGTGCACGGCGTGCTTTGAAAATGACACTCGGTCCTTCGTCCCATGGCTTGGGAGAAGGAAAGTTGGTCTTCGACACAAAGTTATGAAATAGCCTAAGTCATAGGCGTCGCCTGCGTGAATGCTTGTTAAAGCATGCACGGTCCCGTCGAATTGTCCCGACACTTGAGTTGGCCTAAGTCTTAGGCGTTGCCCACGTAAATGCTCGACAAAGCATGCACGCTTCCATAACGCAAGGCTTGGCATAGCCTTTGCTCGTCCCTTAAGTCAAGTTATAGGCTCGATTAAGTTAGGCAAAGTTATGCCGATCGACCTAAGTCATTTCTAGTGCTGTCCCGCTCTTTCTGCGGTTGTCAACTTAAATAGTCCCACGATCCCACGGCCCGTCATATAAACTATGACTTGGGCGATAGCGCCGCGTAGAGCGGAAGTCGAGTTGAGGCACGATTGCACGATCCTAGAGCTTTTAAAGGCACGGGCCACGATTGATTAGTTGAGTTTTGGGAAAGTGTCTAAATAAGTTGTTGTCTTGAGTTAAAAGAAAGGAAGAAAGAAAGAAATGCTCACGACTGGGTCGTTGAGGCAAGAAAGAACAATGCTCGCGACTACGGGTCGTCGAGGCAAGATCTCAGATGTGAGAAATGGCACTAAAAGAGAGAAATGGCACTAAAAGAGAGGAATGGCACCAAAAGAGATGGTAACACCAGAAGTGAATGACTATGTGAGACGTCAGTTTGAGTCGGTCTTGCATGGTCATGGACAACTTGTCGACAAGGTAGAGTTTTTCCGAATCGGCAACCTGTGGCGCCACGGGACCGATTGCGGCCTAAGGAAACATAAAGGCTCTGGGAGCCAAATAGCTGCGCCTGGGGCAAAGTATTCGGTGGACGCGGAATAGGGCTAGCTACCCAAAGAAGGTCCATCCTATACTCAGCAAAAAGGAGTCCACTATGGCTCTGGGAGTCAGTGACCAAATCATATAGATGAGTCGGCATAGCGGCAGATCCGCGGGTATGCCTTTGGATTGAGTTGAGTTGTCGAAGGTGTATACAAGCTAGAATACAAGTATTGGACTTAAAGAATGGCTATAACATAGGCGACGTGCTTCGGCACGAGATATGGCATTGAGTCTTGAGTTGTCGGCATATAGTTGCATAAGTTGGTTGAGTTGTTTGAGTGTAAGTCGGAAAACCGCCGCAAGGCAAAGTCAGTCGTGTGACACTAAACCCACAAGTCTTGATTGGGTCCGTTGGCGATCAATGTAACAAAGGGGCCGCGAGGCGACGATATGGTTGAGTCGCACTGAGTTGCGAGGCACGGCACGAAGGAGTTATAGCACGGTCGTAAGGAAATTGGGTACTACCGCGTAGTTGCGTCTCTGATTCTGGCCGAAAGGCAAGCACGACCTGATAGGTTAGCGTTGTGGCACGAGAAGTGGTCTAGAGGCAAAGTATGAGTAACGTTGACATTGCAAGCACGAGTTGGTTCCGATACACAAGTTGCGCTAAGACGCCGGTCCTAAAACTGATCCTAAGGCAAGAATAGAAAGACAATCGTAAAAAGGGTTTATGTTGCACAAAGTAAATGAAACGTGTTGGTTTTGTATGGGTGGGCGAGGAGCTCACTCCACCAGTACAGTGGTACTGACACCCACACAGTGTTTCATGTGCAGGCACAGGTAGAAGCTCGTGGCGCGGAGCTCGCTTGGATGCGTCGAGGTACGGAGTTCCTTGGCGATTCGAAGCGTACGGCCGCGTGGATTGAAGACTTATATAGGACATAATGTATGGACATCGCCTTCCGAAGCTTCCGCTGGATTCAAGTATTGTATCGAGAGATGAGAGAGAGCAGAGTGACTTGTAAATGAGAGAAAAGTGAGCACGAGAGACATTGTAATTTGGCCTTGCGCCCACAAATGTAATCTTGTATTCAATATCAATAAAGAGATTCTTTTGAATCACTTGTGTTCATGTGTTCTTCTTTAAATTCCGCTGCATGTTTCAATGTTTCTGCTTGGGACTTCTGTGCGACGACCCCGTCGCCGCCGATGTAATCGGCCATTATGAAACTGCCTTGCACGAGCGCAATCTAGCCTCGTGCGGCATCATGCCTTAGCGAGGACGATCGCTCCTACGGGAGCGGGGCGTGACAACAGCGGCTAAGATGGAAATGATTGTGGCTTTTCAAAGATGTGTTTTCAAAAGAATGTAAACTGACTAATGCATTCATGAAATGAATCTAGGTAAAGAATAGCAAGACCACATCACAAGAAAATGTTTTCTCACTAAATGAACAGTGATCGTTTCAGAAAAATGTAGCTCTTTGTTCACACATTCACCAGTATGCTGATATACTGACCCATCATCAGTCTGCATGCAGGTGCACCATGCATCGAGAAGGATAGCCCGAAGCGATAGCCCGTGCCTCATCCTCAGGAGCCAGAAATCAGAAGAGATGCCAAGAGATTGACATCTGTACAAGAGTTTGGTTTTGTATATAAAAGGATGTAATGTATGGGAACGGGATCATTGTAATCTGTAAAATTATGAGAGAATGTAATATTGTATCAGAGAGAATCGAGAGCTTGTAATCTGTTCAAATAAAATCAATAAAGAGAAATGTTCTTGTTACCATTGTGTTTAATACTTGTATTCTGAAATATGTCCGCTGCTGCTTCAATTATCTGCGATACGTTCCGCTGCGTATTGTCAAACTTGTCTATCTTGTCTTGTTTCAGGTCTTGGCCTTGTGCAAGTGCAACTTAGGCTTGCACGGCATCACGCCTTAGCGAGGACGAACGGTCCCAAAGAGCCCGAAGCGAGGACGAAAAGGACTCTGCGGGATCGGGGCGTGACAACTACCCTCTCGGAGAATCGCATGTCATGATGTGTCATGGTTGGATCCACTATACTAGTCGGGAAAGGGGAGTATTAGTGTAGATGTGTGGTCATTATCCACCTTGTTATTCTTGTAGATCTTGTGAGTGTTAATCATACACCCCACGTATGATTAATCAGGCCAGTAGACCTTATGCAGACCCAAGCCGGCCACATGTTGAAACTAGTACTCACACACTTAGACAGATGATTCTTGATTCTTGTACATGCCATGATCAGTTTTACTTGCCTTGTTCTAGCTCTAGATTTATAGCTTACCTTGCCATGATACTCACATGTACATTTCATGATTTCTTGTATATTCTCTCTATTTACTGCTACATGTTCAATATCGTCTAATTAGAACTATTATTCGAGATTTGTGCTCGTTCTATCCTGACTGGATATATTGACAAAATTTTAGGAGTAGTTGTGCCCTCGGTATTGGACTTCATGATGTTGCTAGCTGAGGTGGATCTCACTCTTCTTCTATGTGAGTTGCCTGGTAGTTATCCTTAGTTAGTCTTGTTGTTCCTTCTTTATTTTTCTGTCTTATGATCATTATAGATTCTAGTTGTTCTAGTGATATTGTAATTAATTATTGTCTTATCTTCCTTAGTTTTCGAGATGTGACGAGTACATTTCATAATTATGGATTTTAGATGTTGTAGTTAGTATAGTATACTTGACAGCGTTCTACCGCCGATATGGCGTAGGCTGGGCGTGACCCACGTATTCGTACCCGTATATCCGGGTGCGGGTTGTGACACGTTTTTAGTGGTGGCCCATGCATGTCAGTCTTTGCAATTAATGCGAAGTCGTGGTAGTACTTGAGCTTATCTGTACTACTGCGAGCCTGTCCTAGGATTAAGGTTGAGTAATGGAATATTTTAGAATTTTGGTACTCAGTCACATATTAGGAACTCCTTGTAGGTTCCAGGGATGACCCCTGGAAATCCTATTTCGAATATTTTGAAAATTTTCCAATTTGTTCTTGTCCGTTCTGATTTCTGAAATATCTGTCCTTATCAAACTTTATTCCTTCCTAGGATGAGTTTGTTGACCCCAGAGGGAAGGTATGAGTTGGACTTATTTATCATCTAGGTTGGGGAGAGAATATGATTTACCAACCTCGTATCGTGGTCGAGGTTTGTTTTAGATTATATTCCACCATTTTCTATCTTGACCTAGGTAGTACCCTCGGGACTTTCCCTGAGATTTCCTCTGAACCCTATCTCGGAAGTTGTTTCCGTTGTTTCTATTAACTTACCCTTGACTTTTTGTTGAATTTTAAATCTTAATATTCGTTGTTGATCTTTGATTTTGTTTTGGATAATTCTTTTAAGAATTGAGTTAAGATATCCTGATAAACATATTTTGGGCGAGGACAATGAGAACAGTAAGTGTCTACTTTATTTATGGAGTTTAGAATTTATTGCAGTCATATTAGCTAGCGGAACAAGGACATGGAGCCCGATTTGGATATACTATCCTAGTTATGTCATTTAGATTCTCTTGCAGCCATACCGGTTGGCGTGGTAAGGAATCTAGATGACATGATTATAGGGTGTATACCATAGTTATGGACTTCATTGTTTATTACCGCTATGCTTACTGGCGTGGCGAGAATTCTGGCAACATGATTTGGGATAGACGTGTATGGTTATCAGGTCATATCTTAAGTTGATTCACTTATTTTACCAATTGAGCAAGATAATTCCTACCATTATTTCTTGTTTATCATTATTTTCTCTCCCATCGCATGATAATTTTCTCATCTTACCGTTATTTCTTTTGCCTTGTTTAGCTATGTCTTGATTACACAAATCACTTATCTCGTATCTACATCTGTCATCTACACTTGAAAACTCTAAAAATCTCGAAATGTTTATATCTCAATTGTTTCTTAAATTTTGATGCTATTAAGATTTTGATTCCCTTCTGTCCATGACCAATCAATTTTGGTCGTCTAGTTTATCATGCCAAAGAGTCTTGGTTGCTGACTAGACTCTAGATGACTTCGAATTCCTTTGTGACTTAGGTTCCTTCCTAATGGTGCTTTTAGGACCTTGATTTCGAATTCATGATTTTATCGTCTTTCATAACTGAATTTGGATCTTGATCGTGCCTATGTATAACCCTAAATCTAATTTCATCGAGCTGAAATCCTGTTAATCAAATTTTTGACTTGATTATAATCGGACGAAGCTCAAGTTTGATTTCGTTATCATACCTCTATCGTGCCAAGTGAACTTAGACTATTTCCGATTTTAATCACGTTCGAACTTGGATCGTATTTCATGATTTTATTAATCATACTCCTTAATCTTTGATCGGGCCTATAAGACATTGACTTAGATTTTTGTTTTGTGTCTGAAATTTTATCTCAACCATGCCAAACCTTGTTTTGGTCATGGTTAGCTTTTCATCTTGATTGGGCCTATGCGACTTTCGGGTTGATTTCCATCAACCTAAGTCCTACAAATCATCCCGTACTTGAACTTCATTATATCTTCGATTCTCCTAATCGTCTCTAAAATTGTGCCCCAATGTCTTGGCTTATTTCTGAAATCATACACATATGATTTGTTTATATCATAATTCTATCGTGCCAAATCCCTCATCGTGCCTGAACAATTGTAAATCGATTTTCTTGATCGTGCAAAACTCGTCATTCTTGGATTGTGCCTAAAATATTGCTTAAATCTTCTATCGTGTTTTAATCCCACTACAAACCTTTAATTTCGAGGACGAAATTTTTATAAGGTGGGTAGGATTGTAAACCCCTGAATTTAGGGCTTATATTTTTTTTAATTTTATAAATCAATTATTTTGAATATATATTATTATTTGTTTATTATTTGATTTAATGCTCTTTACCGTGACTTGGAATTCTAGAGCATCAGGGATGTCAGTCTCTGGAAACTTCCTTCTTGGAGTTTGTAGTAGACGAGATTATCTTCACATTGATATTTTGTGTCCCACTCGAACTTGCTCCCCTGTACTCTTTTTGCTTCGCGCAAGTTCGGATCAATTTAGACCATTTAATTATTAATTGATTTTCCCACTCCTTTCCTTGATCGTCGTATGCACGTTACCGTGACTTTTAATTTAGGAGCACCATACTAGTCATTTTCTCGAAACCAACTTGTCATGTTTGATCTACTCGAGACGCTCTTCACCCATGACCTTCGTGTCCCACTCAGACACTCCATTTTGTGCTTCATTTTCTTCGCACAACTTTCGGGTCAATTTAGGCCAATTAATTATCTACCGTAAAACCTGATTTATTTTCCAATTTAATTTCGGGATCCGACATCGACCCAACCTAGTCGACCCCACATATGGACATGGCCCACATGAAGCCTACTAACCGCCTGACACTTGTGTCCCATTTAATTGAGCCCCCACATGCTACTTATTTATCCATGATTATAAATACCTAAAATAATTTATTATTGCCTCTTGTCCGATTTTGACCCGACCCGGCTCAACCGAACCCAACCCAAATTTGTGTGACCCTACCATGTCTATCTATACACCCCATTGATAATTCCTCATTTTCCCCCTACTCAAAAATATCTCTTTACGTAAAAATAACTCTTTCTCTCTCATTCTAATATATATATGTATATATATATAGGTAAATATCTCTCTTTCTCTCTTTTCTCTCCTACACACCTACACCCCTCCCCATCACAAGCACAACACTCCCCCTCCCATCAGCCGACATATACACCCCCCTCTCTCTTATTCTCTCTCTCTAATATCTTCTTAATATCTCTCTTTATATAATATATACATACATATATATTATATATATAATCCCTCTCTCTCTCTTCACTTATACAAACACACAACCCATCACCACACCACCCCTACCCGTACAGGAACAGCCCCCCCCCCCTTTTTCCTCTACATCATCATCATTCTCTCTCTCCCTCTCTCTCATTAATATCACACACACACACACACACACACACACACACACACACACACACTCATATAATAACTATTCTCTCTCCTCTCTTTTAAATTCATACAAACACAACACACACACATCTACATCCCTCTCTCACTCCCTCTCGGCCGAACCTCACCACCACCCCCTCCATGGCCTCCCGCCGGCAACCACCACCACAGCCTCCTCCTTCTTCACCACCATCATCCTTCTCTTCTTCACCATGCACCACCATCATCATCTTAATTCTCCTCCTCTTCCTTCATCTTCATCACCATTTCACCACCACCATTACCATTCACCACCACCACCACCACATCCAACGCCACCACCTCCACCAGTCCACGCCCCCCCGCCGTGCGCCACCACATGGCCGGCGCGCCCCCGCAGTGAGGCAGCAGCCGCAGCAGCAGCAGCGCACTGTGCACGCGCGCGCGAGCCGCCGTAGCGCGCCGCCGCGCCGCCGCCATGGCCGGCCACCCTTGGCCGGGCGTACCCCCAGGCAGGCCCCGTGGCGGCCACCGTCCTCCGGGACGCGCCGCCTAGGCGATTTCAGCGTTTTACTTGGAGTTCCGTCGACGCGCGCGCGGAGAAATTCCAGAATTCGTGCTCCGTCGTAACGACTTCGCACGCATTTTCTGGGAGATCCGACCGTTGGATCGGAGAACTCCTTGCTCCGTCTCAATCTTGGTATATCCCTCTTCACCTCTGTCAAGTTTGAACCGTTAATTTCGTCGTTTGATACATCAAAACTGGCCACCAAGTTGACGTTTTAATTTGTACTGTTTTTGGACAGTTTTGTGACGCCAACTTTGCGGGTTCGTATCTCCTCCGTCGCAGCTCCGGTTGGCGCGCTACTAGTTCTGGTGCACAGCTGGTATAACCCTCTTCCTGCCCCCTTTAGATTTCATTTCAGTTTGAGCTTGTTAGGTCGGTCGAATTCGACGCCAAAGTTGGCCGTTCGAATTCTTAGTGTTGCACTTGTTAAATTCCATTTTTGAACCCGGGACTCCGGATTCAAATTCTGACACCAGCAGTAGACTCGTGGCATCGTTCTGGCATATTTTCATATAAAATTTGCTTGATTTGGAGAACGTGGGCCCTGGCACGCATTTCGGTGCAAAGTGGGTCCCACTTTCTGGGTCAACGGGTCACTTTAAGATCGACTCATCGGAATCCAATTCTGGATGTACCGTTGAGTTTGTATCGTCATTCTGGACTCGTTTACATATAATTTGCTGAGTTTTGAGGACATTGGCTCCGACACGCTTTTCTGTGCAAATCGGATTTCAATGTCCCGGTCAACGGACCAATTTGAGATCGGGTCAACGGAATCCAATTCTGGATATACCGTTGGGTTCGCATCATCATTCTGGATTCGTGGACATATAAATTGTTAGGTTTTGTGCACTTTTATTTTGGTACATTTTTCGGTGCAAAGTGTGTCCAACGGCGGACATTATTTTGGCCCGAAATTACCTTTTTGCCCCTGTGTCCAAATTGGACTTATGGACAGGCTATTCTAGCTATTTCGACCATTCTGGACACGTTGGTAATGGTTGTTTCACCATCCGACAACATCTGTAGGTTTTTACCCTATTATTATAATCTTTCTCCTTTGTGGTATTTTGAGTTCCATCGATTCCGGTGATTTTACAATCACTGAAATTGATGTGTTGATCCTGTAGATGTTTGTAGAGACTGGCTTTGACCCAGTTGACCATAGTTGACTACTTTGACTGAACATCTAAGTAGAGTCAACATTTGACCTAGGTTAGACTAGTTTTGACCCTGGTTGACCACAATTGACTATTTTGACCAAAGTCAACCGGAAGTCAACCGTAGCCTAAAATTGACTAGAACTGGATTGAAGTTGACCAGTTGACCCAAAGTCAACTGTTAGTCAACGTTAGTCAAGTTTGACCTAGAGTTGACCTAAGGTTGACCAGAGTTGACCAGTTGACCAAAGTCAATTGTAAATCAACCATTGACTTAGATTGATCTAGTTTGACTTGCTTTGACTTGTCTTGACCTAGTTTGACTTAGTATGAGCTAATTTTACTTCCAAACCCTTATATTGATACAGTATTCCACCTATAGGTCCTCGAGACACTGTTCTTGGACCAGTTGACATATTCTACCAGATCTCAGGCGAGTACATTCTCTGATAATATTTCTATTTTATGATATCGTTTATGTTTCTTGTATTTAGTGTAGATACCCTTGTTCTCTTGACACATTGTTCACACGGATTGGTATTTCCCTGGATCCCGTCATGAGATATTATTCCTCGCTCTCCTTGGTATATCTTGTGCAAGTCTTTCTTGTTTCTTGTGCATTGTATAGACACGATTCCTGCGAAGGCTAGCTACCCTCTCGGAGAATCGCATGTCATGATGTGTCATGGTTGGATCCACTATACTAGTCGGGGACGGGGAGTATTAGTGTAGATGTGTGATCATTATCCACCTTGTTATTCTTGTAGATCTTGTGAGTGTTAATCATACATCCCACGTATGATTAACCAGGCCAGTAGACCTTGTGCAGACCCAAGCCGGCCATATGTTGAAACTAGTACTCACACACTTAGACAGATGATTCTTGATTCTTGTACATGCCATGATCAGTTTTACTTGTCTTGTTCTATCTCTAGATTTACAGCTTACCTTGCCATGATACTCATATGTACATTTCATGATTTCTTGTATATTCTTTTTATTTACTGCTACATGTTTAATATCGTCTAATTAGAACTGTTATTCGAGATTTGTGCTCGTTCCATCCTGACTGGATATGTTGACAAAATTTTAGGAGTAGTTGTGCCCTCGGTATTGGACTTCATGATGTTGCTAGCTGAGGTGGATCTCACTATTCTTCTATGTGAGTTGCCTGGTAGTTATCCTTAGTTAGTCTTGTTGTTCCTTCTTTATTTTTCTGTCTTATGATCATTATAGATTCTAGTTGTTCTAGTGATATTGTAATTAATTATTATCTTATCTTCCTTAGTTTTCGAGATATGACGAGTACATTTCATAATTATGGATTTTAGATGTTGTAGTTAGTATAGTATACTTGACAGCGTTCTACCGCCGATACCGCGGCGTAGGCTGGGCGTGGCCCACGTATTTGTACCCGTATATCCGGGTGCGGGTCGTGACACTACTTCTCTCGCGCCCTCCATGAAAGGATCCGCCGCGAGAGCGGGAGGCTCCCGTGCGATCCCGCTGCAAACAACTTCGTTGGAACGACGCTCCCCCATCACCACCCGGTGCACCTCGTCGCCCACTACGCGCTGCCGTTCCCACAGATCTTGCAGTTCACCTCAGTCCAGGCCATGCTAGACACGGTGGCCAGCTCGAAGAGGATCCATATGATCGACCTCTCGATCGGACACGGCCTCCAGTGGACGATCCTTATGCACGCACTGGCGGCGAGGGTCTCCTGCCAAGTGGTGTCCCTCAAGATCAGCGCGGTGGGGTCCTCCTGGGAGGCGATAGCCGACACCGGCTCGAGGCTCTCGAGCTTCGCCGCGAACCTACAGCTCCCTTTCAAGTTCGTCACGGTGTTCGTGTCCGACCTGAAGGACTTGAGGGAGGACTCCTTCGAGCTAGACGACAGGGACACGGTCGGCATCTACTCCTGCCAGGCCATGAGTAGCTTGATTGCGACGCCCGACAGGCTGGAGAACCTGATGAGGGTGATCCAGAAGCTAAAGCCGGCGGTGATGACGGTGTCCGACGTCGAAGCCAAGCACAACTCCCCATCGTTCGTCAGCCGGTTCACCGAGGCCTTGTTCTACTACATGTTCGACTGCCTCGACGGCACGATGGAGAGGGAGGACGCGAACAGGATGGCATTTGAGAGGGTCTACTACTGGCAGGCGGTCAGGAGCATCGTCGCAGCCGACGGAAGCGAGAGGGGGGTTAGGTACGTCGGGATTACGTGTGGAGGAGGTTCTTCGTGCGGTTCGGGCTCGTCGAGGCCGAGCTGAGTGAGTGGTCGCTGTACCAGGCCGGTGTCCTCCTGAAGCAGTTTGAGAATGGGGAGTGCTGCACAATGGTGAAGGATGGCAAGTCGTTGCTTGTTGGCTGGAAAGGAACGCCAGTGAACTTCGTTTCTGTTTGGAAATTCCAGGGAGGGGAGGGGAAGCTACTACGTGTATAATAGCAAACTATTTCCTATCATATTTCCTTCGAGTCATAAACAGAAGGGTATTTCTGTAATGCCTGTGGTTCGTGTTACGTATCTTGGTATACGTGTACGTATTCTTGACTCGTATTGCGTATTTTTCTACATGGTTATTTTGGCATGTCATTGGTTGTGGCTTAACTTGGTTCGGCTTAGCTTGGTTTGGTTTGCTTTTGGGTTCATCATGAACCAAAAAGAAAACCCCTACCTACCACCACCACTACCCTTTATTAACCCATTTCCCCTTTCTCTCTCTTCATTATTCTTCTTCTTTCCTATCATAACTTCTTCAAACACCAGGAGAAAGAGAGAGAGAGCTTAGGCAAGTGCAAACTTGCTTCATGATGGATCTCAAGTTTTATTGTTCCATTCCCTTCCTTACTTGATTCCAAGCCTCTTTAGAACTTGGCATTTTCCATTTTGATGGATATTTTCTTGTAGATCTAAGTTTATATTATTTTCGGATTTCTTGGGTTTTGATCTACCAAACTTCATTATTTTCATATTTTGATTGTTCTATGTTGTAGATAATTCAATTTCATGCAGTTTTGGCTTTTGTTTCGCTAGATTTCGACTTCGGAGGAGGAAGTTATGGCCAAAACAATTTCTGGTCATTTCTATGTTCATCTGCAGCATGAACAGCATGTCGCAGAAGGCGCATGTCGCATAAGGCGCATGTTGCAATGAAGCGCATGTCGCGGAAGGCGCTTATCATGTCGCAGTTGGCGCATATGATGTCTCTGTTGACACATGTCGCAGTTGACGAATATGATGTCGCTGTTTGGCGCATGTCGCAGTTGGCGCATATGATGTCTCTGTTGACGCATGACGCAGTTGACGAATATGATGTCGCTATTGGCGCATGTCGCAGTTGGCGCATATGATGTCTCTGTTGACGCATGTCGCAGTTGACGAATATGATGTCGCTGTTGGCGCATGTCGCAGTTGGCGCATATGATGCCGCTGTTGGCGCATGTCGCAGTTGGCACATATGATGTCGCTGTTGAGCCGCGTGAGCCGCATGAGACGCATGTCGCAGTTGGCACATATGATGTCGCTGTTGGCGCATGTCGCAGTTGGCGCATATGATGTCGCTGTTGGCGCATGTCGCAGTTGGCGCATATGATGTCGCTGTTGAGCCGCATGAGACGCATGTCGCAGAATAGGCCGCATAGTGCCTGTTTTGTCTATTTTATGTCTGATTTGCATGATTTGTGGTCAGAATTTCTTCCAACTCCCAACATGAAAGTTGTAGATGTTTTCCTTGGCTTCAAGAATATGTCACTAATTATTTTATGCAAGTTTTTCCCATTTATGATAATGTAAGAATAGAACACGATAGTGGTCCGCTGTGGTGCACTCTTGACAAGTAAACTGGCTTGACATGACTCGACATGCTATTATGACAGCTAGCCTGACATGACAAGTATGAATGACCTGGACACCGTGGGCGATTGCGTTTGTACAAATAAACTGGTACTGTCTTGCATCATGTCTAGGACAGGGATCCCTGAGTACCACGGTCAGGGGACCCTACTGAATTCAACTAAGGCTAATGACTAGAATAATCCAGTAGACATAAAGAGATTCCCAGCTACAGGCAATCCCGTTATCTGGGCGCATTAAGTGGACTTATAGCCTACCGATGAGTAGGGCACATTTCCAGCACACAGTCATGTGGTGCACCCTTCATAAACGGACATTCGACCCGGATAACCGGATGGTCTGCAGGGCTTGTGGCTGTTAGGATAATCTCATTGCATCTTGCTAGTAACTAGGCCTGTGATAACCCTAGTTAGTTAAAAGTACCAAGCCGTACTCTTGATTGGCCGTGATTGATTGGATGAAGTTTATTCCAGCTTAGTCTTATCCTGATCCTGTACAAGATTGTATCAGGACATGATTTCTTGTATCGATAAATGATGGGATACCAAGTTCTGTTCAGGTGAAGGGTTACAACCCCGGTCCTTGTTTGGTTTAAGGGATGTAACTTGGCTATCTGAATAGTTCCATGGTTATCCTATCATATATCGTCCTGCTTATTGTGCCTGCCTTAACATTAACGACCGGGGGTCCAGTTCTGTTCAGACGAAGGGTTACAACCCCGGTCCTTGTTTGGTTTAAGGGTTGTAACCTGGCTCCCGGAGCAGTTCTGTGTCCTCTCCTCGTTTATTGTCTTATTGCTCCCCATGTCATGCTTGTCATGTTTTACCTTACTTCAATATCATGAATATTTATACCGGCATTAACAATAAAGATCAGGGGTCCAGTTCTGTTCAGGCGAAGGGTTGCAACCCCGGTCCTTGTTTGGTTTAAGGGTTGTAACCTGGCTCCCGGAGCAGTTCTGTGTCCTCTCTTCGTTTATTGTCCTCATTGTACCAATAGTATTTGAGACGGATTTCTATTCAGGTGAAGGGCTGCAACCCCGGTCCTTGTTTGGTTTAAGGGTTGTGACCTGGCTACTTGAATAGTTTTCTCGTACTCAGTTTACTGTTGTTATCTCTATTATTATCAGTTCTTTAATTATTATTTATCTTTAATATTCTATTTATGATATGCTGGTTTTAGTTCCTAAGTGAAGCCTCCTTTGTGGCACTTGCTCTTTCTGGGGTCTGACCCAGCTGGTTTTGTATGGCCAGATATCGGAGCAGCAACAGAGGATCCACCTGTCTTCCAGCCCGATGGTGACCACCAGGCGTAACCAGGGCAACGAGTGGGTTTCTTTTGTCCTCCCACTCTATTTGTAAAATTATTCTTTTGAGGCGTTTAGCCGGCGAGCACGTGTTAGCTCGTATTGCACCTTTATTTACTGTCTGCCTACGGGCTGTAACATGATTGACAAATCCTAGGGTTGATCATGTATGACTAAAACTCTTGCTAGTCCTGACATTTTGTACGACTAGCTTCATGATCATCCGAATATGTAATGTATGGGACGCCTTGCTATTATATATTGGTGCTCTGACATCTTGTAACTGTTATTACATTGCTTGAGATTGAGACAATAGGCTTGTTCTTGACCATAGGAGACTGATGGATTGTAGTTAAACCCTCATATATCTAGACAGCCGTGACCGTATAGTGACATGGATTCCATTTCATTATACGTAGCTGGCTATGTCTGCCCCCGCTCTCCAGTATTCTGGTTCTGGGGCGTGACATGGTTTAAGTGGTGGCCCATGCAGGTCTTGAAAATCAAGATATGTGAGGGTTACCGAATAGATGTCTCAATCAGTACTCGCCCTTGATCTCTGCTCGTATCTTCTGAATCCCTGTAGTCTTGACCTGATCCTACGCTTGTATCGTTGATCTGTCCTGGTCCTTCCTTATTGTTCCCTATGTCGTCTTCTTCAGCGGCATTGTTCCTGGACCTGCCGATCAGCAAGACGGAGCACCTCCCGTGGACCAACCGCAACCTGGAGATCAAGCCCAGCATTCAGGAGTAGCCTCCAGAGTCATGCCTACCGAAGGAGAACCACCAGTTCAGCCCATCCAGCCTGCAGAGCCTGATGATGGCACTTTGGTGGGTCTCATCAAGTCATTATTAGCCTCCCAAGATCGTCGAGAAGATGCCTTGCACCAGGCGGTAGCAGACGCTTTGACCAGAGGAGGTCATCAGGGTAATAGCGCGGCCAACAGCTTCAAGCGCTTGAACCCTCCCTTCTTCGACGGCAGTGAAGATGCGATCGCTGCAGATGCATGGCTTCAGGACACAGAGGTGATTCTAGAAGCAGCCAAGACTCCAGAGAACGAGAAGGTGGCCGTAGTGCGCCTGCAGTTATTAGATCTTGCCCGCAGCTGGTGGGCAGCGCAGGCCGATGGATCGGTGGCCCCTATTTCATGGGCAGTATTCAGGGAGAGATTCCAGACCAAGTATTTTGATGCTGTAGCTCGGTATGATCTACAGACTAGGTTTACCAATCTGAAGCAGATGGGCAGGACGGTCGACGGATATGCGACCGAGTTTTCGAGGCTTAGTCGGTTTGCTCCCACCTTGGTAGCAACCGAGTTCGATAGAGCCCAGCGGTTCCAGCAGGGGCTCCACTTAGAGATCTTATTGGCAGTGGAGCAGTTTGAGCATCAGACTTTTGATGCAGTATTGAGAGCAGCTAGGAGGCATGAGTATACCTTCCAGAGGATTGTGGACAGGACCGGAGGTCGAAAGCGATCTCACGGCCAGATGAATCAGTCATCAGCACCAGCCCCAACAGCCAGGGCTTTGACCATTGGAGCACCGAGGCGGGCGGCCTCAGTGACGTCGGTTCAGTATTCCACCCCGACGCACCCTCAGCAGCAGAAGCAGAAGCAGTCTTCCGCAGTGGGATGTTCACACTGCGGGAAGCCAGGGCATGTGGTGTCAGAGTGTCGTAGAGCACAGGGTTTGTGCTTGGTTTGTGGTGCCCCGGACCACAGGGTTGGGAACTGTCCGAACAGGGGGAGTTCATCCGCCTTCTCTAGTCCTTCAGTTAGAGGACCAGCACCAGTCCAGCAGCAGCAGCAGCTGCAGTACCCGTTCCCGAGGCCATTGCCGACGCAGGCCCAGGCATTCCAGCAGCAGAGACCATAGCAGTATGCCCAAGCCTAAGCCCTGATCCAGAGCAGGCAGAGAAATTTTCAGCAGAGGGGACCCGCACCCAGAGGACATGGTCAAGTGCTGGCTTTGACCATGGAAGAAGAAGAAATAGCACCAGGCGAGGTGGTAGCAGGTACTATTCTCGTCAACACCTTTCCAGCTTCAGTATTATTTGATTCTGGTGCCTCGCATTCATTTATGTCTGTACGATTCGCGACACGGGTAGGATTGGAGCCCGAGTCATTATCAGTAAGGCTCAATATACTTACTGGTAACGGACTTGTGGGGGTAGATAGAGTATTTTTCTCGTGTCGGATCGTAGTTAGCAGTAGAGAATTTCCTGCTAGATTGATAGAGTTCCCGATGGCCGATTATGATGTGGTCTTAGGGATGGATTGGTTGAGGGACCAGTATGCTAGGATAGACTGCCACATTGGCAGGGTTATTTTTAGCATTCCAGGCGAGCCGGAGTTTTACTTCTCCCGAGGCGAAGTTGAACCTTCTCCTTCAGTGTTGCGGATGGCAGTGGCAGCAGTACAGTTACCTCGGATAATCGAAGAGTTTTCGGATGTTTTCCCCGAAGAGCTTCCAGGGATGCCGCCAGAGCGGGAGATCGAGTTTACCATCGACTTGATTCCCGGGACAGCCCCAGTGTCAGAAAGAGTCTACAGGATGGCGCCGTCAGAGCTAGAGATATTGTACAAGATGATCGAAGAACTCAGAACCAAGGGATTCATTCGTGCTAGTGGATCACCTTGGGGAGCCCCGATGCTTCTTGTGAAAAAGAAGGATGGTACGTCCAGATTGTGTGTTGATTATCGTACCTTGAACTCGGTGACAATCAAGAATAGATATCCTCTCCCGAGGATAGATGACTTGTTTGATCAACTCCAAGGGGCGTCAGTATTTTCGAAGATTGACTTGCGCTCAGGATACCATCAGATTAGAGTCAGAGAGCAAGACATCCCGAAGACAGCTTTCAGATCCCGGTATGGGCATTGGGAGTTCCTTGTGATGCCATTTGGAGCAACC
Organism: Iris pallida; assembly: GCA_029216955.1. NCBI lineage: Eukaryota > Viridiplantae > Streptophyta > Magnoliopsida > Asparagales > Iridaceae > Iris > Iris pallida. The sequence goes on along the minus strand of JANAVB010006397.1, from coordinate 11,313,602 downwards.
AATGCGCCGGCAGTATTCATGGACCTCATGAATCGCATCTTTATGCCTTATTTGGATCAGTTCGTGATTGTGTTCCTAGACGACATCCTGGTCTACAGCAAGAGTGAAGCGGAGCATGAGCAGCATCTCCGAGTTGTCCTCCAGATTCTCAGAGAGCACCAGTTGTATGCCAAGTTTAGTAAATGCGAGTTTTGGCTCGATCGCATTTCGTACTTGGGTCATATCATCACCCGAGGAGGAGTTGAAGTAGATCTCCAGAAGATTGTGGCCATTGAAACATGGTCGGTACCTAGCACAGTGGCAGAAATTCGCAGTTTTCTTGGCTTGGCCGACTACTACCGGCGATTTGTTTCAGACTTTGCTCGGATTTCAGCGCCATTGACCCAGTTGACCCGCAAGGATGTGCAGTTTGCTTGGACAGCAGAATGTCAGGATTCTTTTGAGAAGTTGAAGCGAGGCTTGATGACGGCTCCTATTCTCACGCTTCCAGATGGAACTGGAGGATTTTCAGTGTACTGTGATGCTTCAGGCAGAGGTTTAGGATGTGTTCTGATGCAGCATGGGAAGGTAATAGCTTATGCGTCACGACAACTTCGTGATCATGAGAGGAATTACCCAACCCATGACTTGGAGCTGGCAGCAGTAGTGTTTGCACTTAAGTTATGGAGGCACTACTTGTACGGAGATATGGTGGAGATCTTCACCGACCACAAGAGCCTGAAGTATGTTTTCACCCAGAAGGATCTTAACATGCGTCAGAGGAGATGGCTAGAGCTGCTTATGGATTATGATGTCAACTTGCAGTATCACCCAGGAAAGGCCAACGTTGTTGCAGATGCATTGAGCAGGAGAGCCGGAGTTTATTTCCTAACAGCGCAACCAGAGCTGTTAGCCGATCTTCAGAAGATGGGAATATAAGTTGTCCTCCCTTCCAGTGTGGCATTGATGGCCAGCATGCAAGTTCAGTCCACTATAGTCGAGAGGATCCGGATGGCGCAGTCAGCAGATTCCAAGCTTCAGCGTCTCAGAGCAGAGTGCGAGGCAGGACGAAGACCAGAGTTATGCATTCATGAAGACGGTACACTTCGACATGGTAAGCATCTTTGTGTACCCAGTGGAGATATCAGACAGGAGATCATGACGGAGGCTCACAGTTCGCAGTATTCCATTCATCCTGGTGGCACGAAGATGTACCGTGATATCCGCCAGCACTTTTGGTGGAATGGCATGAAGAGGGAGATAGCCCGGTTTGTCTCTCGTTGTTTAGTCTGCCAACAAGTTAAGGCTGAACATCAGAGACCAGCTGGACTACTTCAACCATTGCCGATTCCCGAGTGGAAATGGGAGCATGTAACCATGGACTTTGTGACTGGATTACCTAGATCTCCGGCTGGCAGAGACGCTATTTGGGTTGTCATAGACAGGCTCACGAAGGTGGCTCACTTTCTTCCGTTCAGAGTTGGTCAGTCGACGGCTCAGCTAGCGGTGATGTATCTTCGGCAGATTGTCAGATTGTACGGTGTACCAGTCAGTATCACCTCGGACAGAGATTCCAGGTTTACGTCGCACTTTTGGCGTAGCCTGCAAGAGAGTTTGGGAACTCACCTCCAGTTCAGCTCAGCATATCACCCACAGACAGATGGCCAGTCAGAACGCACGATCCAGACTCTTGAAGATATGTTGAGATCTTGTACGCTCGACTTCGGTGGTTCGTGGGAAGATCACCTGCACCTGATGGAGTTCTCGTACAATAATAGTTTCCAAGCTAGTATCCAGATGGCACCGTTCGAGGCACTGTATGGTAGGAAGTGCCGATCCCCGCTAGCATGGGACGATGTCGGAGAAAGGCAGATGCTCGGTCCAGAAATGATTGCTCAGACCGTTGAGGTGGTCAGGAGAGTCAGAGATCATCTTCGAGTTGCCCAAGATCGCCAGCGTCATTGGGCCGATTCTCATCGGCGCCCTCTTGAGTTTTCTATCGGCGACCATGTATTCCTGAGGATTTCGCCTAACCGTGGCGTCATTCGTTTCGGTGTGCGGGGAAAGCTTAGTCCTAGGTATATAGGGCCATTCGACATTCTGGAGCGAGTAGGAGATGTATCCTATCGTCTCGCTCTTCTACCATCGCTACGTGAGGTACATGACGTATTTCATGTATCCCAACTGCGACGGTATATCCCGGACCCGAGCCACATCCTGGATCATTCGGAATTGGTTGTTGGTACCAACCTTTCGTATGAGGAAAGGCCCGTGTCTATATTGGACCGAAGAGAGAAGATACTCAAGAACAAGACTATCAAGTTAGTCCGAGTTGCTTGGGGTCATCACTCTTTGGGTGAGTCGACGTGGGAGCGTGAGGATGATATCCGATCGCGATATCCCGACCTGTTTGACTCGTAAGGTATAATGTCTTCCTTATGCCTTATGCTTTCAATTCCTTGCTTGAATAAATGACTGCATGATAGACTTGTTATAGCTTACGATTAGTATAGCTTGTCCTTGCAATTCTAGCCTCTTGATTAAATTCCGAGGACGGAATTCTTTGAAGGTGGGTAGAGTTGTAATGCCTGTGGTTCGTGTTACGTATCTTGGTATACTTGTACGTATTCTTGACTTGTATTGCGTATTTTTCTACATGGTTATTTTGGCATGTCATTGGTTGTGGCTTAACTTGGTTCGGCTTAGCTTGGTTTGGTTTGCTTTTGGGTTCATCATGAACCAAAAAGAAAACCCCTACCTACCACCACCACTACCCTTTATTAACCCATTTCCCCTTTCTCTCTCTTCATTATTCTTCTTCTTCCCTATCATAACTTCTTCAACCACCAGGAGAAAGAGAGAGAGAGCTTAGGCAAGTGCAAACTTGCTTCATGATGGATCTCAAGTTTTATTGTTCCATTCCCTTCCTTACTTGATTCCAAACCTCTTTAGAACTTGGCATTTTCCATTTTGATGGATATTTTCTTGTAGATCTAAGTTTATATTATTTTCGGATTTCTTGGATTTTGATCTACCAAACTTCATTATTTTCATATTTTGATTGTTCCATGTTGTAGATAATTCAATTTCATGCAGTTTTGACTTTTGTTTCGCTAGATTTCGACTTCGGAGGAGGAAGTTATGGCCAAAACAATTTCTGGTCATTTCTATGTTCATCTGCAGCATGAACAGCATGTCGCAGAAGGCGCATGTCGCAGAAGGCGCATGTTGCAATGAAGCGCATGTCGCGGAAGGCACTTATCATGTCGCAGTTGGCGCATATGATATCTCTGTTGACGCATGTCGCAGTTGACGAATATGATGTCGCTGTTGGCGCATATGATGTCTCTGTTGACGCATGTCGCAGTTGACGAATATGATGTCGCTGTTGGCGCATGTCGCAGTTGGCGCATATGATGTCTCTGTTGACGCATGTCGCAGTTGACTAATATGATGTCGCTGTTGGCGCATGTCGCAGTTGGCGCATATGATGTCGCTGTTGGCGCATATCGCAGTTGGCGCATATGATGTCGCTGTTGAGCCGCGTGAGCCGCATGAGACGCATGTCGCAGTTGGCACATATGATGTCGCTGTTGGCGCATATGATGTCGCTGTTGGCGCATGTCGCAGTTGGCGCATATGATGTCGCTGTTGAGCCGCATGAGACGCATGTCGCAGAATAGGCCGCATAGTGCCTGTTTTGTCTATTTTATGTCTGATTTGCATGATTTGTGGTCAGAATTTCTCCCAACTCCCAACATGAAAGTTGTAGATGTTTTCCTTGGCTTCAAGAATATGTCATTAATTATTTTATGCAAGTTTTTCCCATTTATGATAATGTAAGAATAGAACACGATAGTGGCCCGCTGTGGTGCACTCTTGACAAGTAAACTGGCTTGACATGACTCGACATGCTGTTATGACAGCTAGCCTGACATGACAAGTATGAATGACCTGGACACCGTGGGCGATTGCGTTTGTACAAATAAACTGGTACTGTCTTGCATCATGTCTAGGACAGGGATCCCTGAGTACCACGGTCAGGGGACCCTACTGAATTCAACTAAGGCTAATGACTAGAATAATCCAGTAGACATGAAGAGATTCCCAACTACAGGCAATCCCGTTATCTGGGCGCATTAAGTGGACTTGTAGCCTACCGATGAGTATGGCACATTTCCAGCACACAGTCATGTGGTGCACCCTTCATAAACGGACATTCGACCCGGATAACCGGATGGTCTGCAGGGCTTGTGGCTGTTAGGATAATCTCATTACATCTTGCTAGTAACTAGGCCTGTGATAACCCTAGTTAGTTAAAAGTACCAAGCCGTACTCTTGATTGGCCGTGATTGATTGGATAAAGTTTATTCCAGCTTAGTCTTATCCTGATCCTGTACAAGATTGTATCAGGACATGATTTCTTGTATCGATAAATGATGGGATACCAAGTTCTGTTCAGGTGAAGGGTTACAACCCCGGTCCTTGTTTGTTTAAGGGATGTAACTTGGCTATCTGAATAGTTCCATGGTTATCCTATCATATATCGTCCTGCTTATTGTGCCTGCCTTAACAATAACGACCGGGGGTCCAGTTCTGTTCAGGCGAAGGGTTACAACCCCGGTCCTTGTTTGATTTAAGGGTTGTAACCTGGCTCCCGGAGCAGTTCTGTGTCCTCTCCTCGTTTATTGTCTTATTGCTCCCCATGTCATGCTTGTCATGTTTTACCTTACTTCAATATCATGAATATTTATACCGGCATTAACAATAAAGATCAGGGGTCCAGTTCTGTTCAGGCGAAGGGTTGCAACCCCGGTCCTTGTTTGGTTTAAGGGTTGTAACCTGGCTCCCGGAGCAGTTCTGTGTCCTCTCTTCGTTTATTGTCCTCATTGTACCAATAGTATTTGAGACGGGTTTCTATTCAGGTGAAGGGCTGCAACCCCGGTCCTTGTTTGGTTTAAGGATTGTGACCTGGCTACTTGAATGGTTTTCTCGTACTCAGTTTACTGTTGTTATCTCTATTATTATCAGTTCTTTAATTATTATTTATCTTTAATATTCTATTTGTGATATGCTGATTTTAGTTCCTAAGTGAAGCCTCCTTTGTGGCACTTGCTCTTTCTGGGGTCTGACCCAGCTGGTTTTGTATGGCCAGATATCGGAGCAGCAACAGAGGATCCACCTGTCTTCCAGCCCGATGGTGACCACCAGGCGTAACCAGGGCAACGAGTGGGTTTCTTTTGTCCTCCCACTCTATTTGTAAAATTATTCTTTTGAGGCGTTTAGCCGGCGAGCACGTGTTAGCTCGTATTGCACCTTTATTTACTGTCTGCCTACGGACTGTAACATGATTGACAAATCCTAGGGTTGATCATGTATGACTAAAACTCTTGCTAGTCCTGACATTTTGTACGACTAGCTTCATGATCATCCGAATATGTAATGTATGGGACGCCTTGCTATTATATATTTGGTGCTCTGACATCTTATAACTGTTATTACATTGCTTGAGATTGAGACAATAGGCTTGTTCTTGACCATAGGAGACTGATGGATTGTAGTTAAACCCTCATATATCTAGACAGCCGTGACCGTATAGTGACATGGATTCCATTTCATTATACGTAGCTGGCTATGTCTGCCCCCGCTCTCCAGTATTCTGGTTCTGGGGCGTGACAATTTCGGTCATAAATATATGACAAACGACACGAATCGTTTTTTTCTAACGATTTCCGTCATAAGAGGGATTACTTATGCATATGGTGAATCGAGTGGGGTGCACCACTCATATGTGTACATTGAGTGGGGTGCGACTCAAAAATTTTCTTAAATATATTTTAATTAAAATTTGTTATTTGTAGGACTTTGGATATATATTTTAATAATATTATGTAGTTAGTTTAAATATAATTTAAATATTGAATATATTTTAATTTTAATTATATATATATATATATATATATATATATATATATATATATATATATATATATATATATATATATATATATATATTGCAGGTTCGAGCAACGGGAGAAGCACATTTAATTTCATATGGAGGAATAAATGTGAGTGCGGCCGGATGCGGTGAGATACAAGTGCCTGGTGCAGGCCTTCGGGTCGAGCCCGATGCAGTGAGATACAAGTATGGATGCGCGCCTTCGGGCCAGGGGTATGTAACACAAATACCTGTTTCAAAAAAAATAAATTATATATATATATATATATATGAAAGAAAAAAGAAAAAGAAAAAAAATATATGATTTTTGATATATGCTTAAATAGACGTAAGGATTTTGGAAGAAGAGGAAGTTTAAATTTTTTATTCTTCCCTTAATTTTTTTAAAAATGGAATAGTCCATAATATACATACAGCTTAATTTGGAACATATTTTGAAACCCTCTTATAATAGTAGAGATTAAATTATATATAGTTATTAATTAAAACTAATATTTAAGTGTTTGTATGTTTTATATCGGTGGTGTATGCCGGTTGTACCGCCAACAAACAACATTGATTTGGACCCGTCCCCTTAGATTTTGCGTCCGGTCGGTGTCTGGATATTATTTAGGCTCACTTCTCGATCGATATTATTTGCTTCCGAATTCCAATGTTAACCAACTTGTTTCAATCTCATTTGTTTCTACCGATGTTTGCTATTATATAATGGCAGCAATTTAAATTCGGACCCTTGAATACAAAGAGCTGATAATTTCAGCGTAAGTACACTGTAATTATTAATTTGCAGAAAGCAAGAAAGCCGTTCAAAGAAGAAATAAACTGTAATTGAAATTTAGTTCCAGGGTTTTATCGATAAAAAGTCATACTAAACTAGTAAACCGTATTAATTTCTGTCCGAAAATAGACGAGTTATAAAAGAACCGCCATTTTTATTTTCCCGTTTCTTCCACTCTACTCACTGCGATTTCGAAGAAAAAGAGTGAAGAGAAAGGTAGAACAAATTAGGGTTAGGGTTTTCTGTTCTTCCAGGTTCGTTCTCCGAATTAAAAGCCTAATTAGGGTTTTCTCATTAGTCGGAGAGGAGGCCAAACCCTAGCTCAAGAAATTTAGGGTTAGGGTTGCTATTCTTCCAGCTTACTACTAGTCGAACCCTAATTAGGTTTTCGTTGTGGTTTGGAAGCTGACCAAACCGCTTGAATGTGAGTGGGAATCCGATCGGAGATGGCCGATCTTGGCAATGGCGACGGCGGAGCGCCGCCGGTGGCGTTCAGAGCAGAGCCGAAGTCTTCTTCTTCTTCGTCGTCGTCGGGGCTGTTGAGGAGGAGGCCGTCGACGAAGCTGAATTTGGAGGCGGAGGAGTTCATGAATCTCCTCCATGGTTCGGATCCGGTGAAGGTTGAGCTCAACCGTCTCGAAAACGAAGTTAGAGGTCAGAATGTAGTTCGGCCCGCTGTTATTTTCTTCCTATTTTTGGCTATTTAAATATTTTTATTGAATTTTTGTTGACTTTTTTGTTCAGATAAGGATCGGGAATTGGGGGAGGCACAGACTGAGATCAGGGCACTGAGACTTTCGGAACGAGCGAGAGAAAAAGCAGTAGAAGAGGTCAGACTGTAATATTAGTTTCCTTTTTTCTATATACAAAGTGTGGACATTTGTTATGAGCTCAAACAATTGAACTTAAACTTCATCATTTGATGTAAAATTGGGATTTTGGGTTAGTTCTAAAAGTTTATTTTAACACATCATTGGTTGGTATTCTTCTATGTTGGACGCGGCATGACATGAAGCGACCACAAACTATCCCAGTATGTTTTATGTTGTAGATTTTCCTGAAATCTCATACAAGTCTTAACAAACTAATAGCAAAAACTTGCTTAGCAGTACTTTCGAAGTCAGCAGCTGAGTCGCTGGAAAGACGACAACAAAGCTGCTACAGGCTATGCGGAACTCTGTAAGAAGATAGCAGTGAAAACTGTTGTAAATGTTTGCCAATAGGAATTAGCCGAACTGCCTAACACCGTTATTCAAAACTAGATTCGACCGTCTTTGTTGATTCGCTCCCAGGAATCAGCAAGTTCTGAGTAACTTATGGAACACGCTATGTCACCTCCCTCCTTCGGACCACTCGGACAAGCGCAAATGTGCTGAAGGACCATTCGAACAAACGCTTGAGCGATGCAAAGAACTTTGGCAGCTATAGAGAGAAAACTATCTGCCTTTTTTCAGGATTATCTCATTTGTCTTGTAAGCACTCGCCGGTGCTCTCCTTAACAAAGTGGATAGCAACCACCCAACCTACTAACAAAGTGGAGTTAAAAACAAGGATTCTATTACGGACTGACTAGTCAGCCAACTAAGAACGTTGACTATAAAGCAGGAGTAACTCTCGGAGTGGGTAGTTACAAATTGAACATCCTGCAACAAGGCTAGCAAAGAAGCGCATGCTCACAGACCTGCTGCACCATTTCTCCACAGGTCTGCGGTACCGCAGCCTTGCTGCACCACAACTCCGTAACCTTACTGTACCGTGCTACATCAGCCCCATTGCCACGCAACTCTGTTGCCCTGCTACATCCCCGCTGCTCCTCCGCCAGATGCGTAACAACATGCATATTTCACGCCCGTTGCGAACTTACGAAGTGTAAAATGCGTCATCAAAGGGCCACTTTACACTATATGCCCACGTCCAAGTCCGAGTTCTAGTTCGAGCTAGGCCAGGGGCCTAGCTGCAAAGGAACTTCTCCAAGGAATTGTGACAAAAAACAAATGTTATGAGATTGGAACCTTGTTCACTAGAACCCCCTACCCCACCACCCAACTATACTAACCATTTGAGCTAACACACCTCATTTGTACAAGTCAATAATTGATAGCTCAAATAAATAGTCGGACTGGATCCTCTAAGGACTAAACCCCAACAATTTTCTACATATTTCAATATGTAGATGAGCGTTTCTCACAGTGATTGTATATCGTATTATCGTGCATTGGAATAGATGTTGCTTACGATTTGAATATTCTTGTATGGGTTGAACTATAGTACAATATATAATGGACTAAGTCTTAAATTCAATATCATAGATACAATTTTTCCTATGCACACAATTACATCAACTGTCTCTGGTCGCACATTACAAACCATGTGCCAACCTAGTTTCTGTGTGTATATCTTGGGTGTCTAAAAGTTTTTTTCCCAAGAGACGACCTACATCTCTTTTCATACGCACAATGAGTTCTTTTTTGAGAGTTAAAACATTCCTAGCACGAGGCTACCTGTCTTTTTGTGGTGCTACGTCGTTATGACATGGCCCAAAGTCGAGATCTCACTACCATATGTGGTGTCACGCCACTGTAGAATGAGGTCGTGGTCTCTTGTAGTGTCGTTCTATAATTATTTCTTTCTTACCATGACTCTACCTCTTTCTTTGCAATCTTACGCCGCTATGGTATTATCCAAAATCGAGGTCTTACTACCTCATGTGGTGTCATGCCACTGTAGCACGAGGTCATAACCTCTCGCAGTGTTGTACAACCCGTGCTTCATGTAAAGCATACCGAGTATTACAAATGCTCAATAACTCATTAAGGCTCAAAACCAACCTCCTACAAGACTTGCTCTTTACAAATATCAAAAAGTAAACCACACAGGTTCTGGGATGAAATTCCAATAATGTCCCTATGGACAAACCTCTGTACCTGATATATTCCAGTCTATGGCCCTTCTTTGAACAAAAAATAAAATTCCTAGTCGATTTCTTTTTGAGCTAATATGAAAATATTTTTGTTGGTAGAATTACAAAGATATTACATCAAAATTTTTCCAAGCCACTTTTCTTTGATGTGTCCGTAACATTGAATTAAAAAGCGTGTCTAAGCGCAGCGATGCGCAGGGACAGCGCCTAGGAACAAGACAGGCGCACCACCTTAAAAAAACGTGCGCCTAGTGTAGAAAGGCACAGGCTCCAGGCGCTCAACAAGGTGCGCCTAGGCGTAAAGTTACTTATATATATATATATATATATATATATATATATATATATATTCCAACCTTCTATATACATGTTATATAGTTTATGGGCTTTATTGGAAAATATAGAAATTATTGTCATTAATATTATTGTGGATTTTAGATTGTTTTCTAAATTAGAATGTACTTCTATATTTAAAGGCTTATATATATGTGGTTTGTATATTATATGTATATAGTTTGGATTATTTATATCTAATGGACTTTTAGATTGTTATATATATATATATATATATATATATATATAAATATATAAAGAATAATTTTGTGCCTATAATTAGTGATATTTTCAAAAAATTTGGACTTCTATGTAGCTGAGTTTTTAAATGTAGATATTTTTTACATATATAGAAAAAAATGCGCCTAGCTTTCAAATGGCGCGCCTTGAGCCTTGCGCCTAGCGCCTCAGGCTCCAGGAACCTTTGCGCCTTGGTGCGCCTTTTAAAACTATGGTCCTTGACAAACTGAAGCTTGAGGTCCTTGGTGAACGGATCTGCCAAAATTTTCTTTTTTTCGAACACCAATTATATGTAATGATGCCACCAGAGATGCGCTCATTTAGTATTGTGACACGCAATCTCACAATCATCTTCTTCTCGTTGAAGTGAGAATTTAATGTACTATTGTGGTCGCCTGATTGTCGAAGTATATTGGCATCGTCAGAATCTGCACACAAACCATGTAAAGATCATACATGAGTTTTCGAAGCCATTATGCTATATCTACTATTGTAGTCAATGTATAGAACTCAGACTCCGTTGATGAGTGTAAGAACAAAGTCTATTTCTTCGATTTTCACGATATAGCAACTTCACCCATGAAGAAGACAAATTCTCATGTGAACCCTTCATTCTCATTTTTTGAGCACCAACTTGCATCAATGAAGCCTTCCACTACAGTTGGATAACAACTGTAGTGCAATACAAACTTATGAGTCTGCTTGAGATATGTCATAACTATTTTCACAGCTTTTCATATTCCATTATTCGGATTGCTCGCGAAGGACTAAACATCCTCATAGCGAAAACAATGTCAGGTCTACTGCAACTCATTATGTACATCAAACTACCAGTGATGCTTGAATAGTCCATCTGTTTGACAATCTTTCCTGAGTTTGACTTTAATTTTTTTGTCATATCTATATGGAGTATCAATCACCGGAAGATTCTGATATCATATCGTGTCAGAATCTTCTCGATATAGTGAGCTTCTGACAAGCAAGCTCAGCTTCCGTCAGGATAATCTTTATCCCAAAGATAACAACAATATCTTCTAGATCTTCATTCCGAACTTGGACGAGAGAAACTTCTTGATCTCTGTGACGCTATCTAAATCCGTACAAAGGATTAACATATCGTCTGCATAGAGACAGACGATCACACCTCTCTCCTCAACGAACTTAGTGTAGATATAGCTATCAGTCTTGCTAACTTTGTAGCCGTTTCATCTAATGACTTTATCAAACTTCTCATGCCATATATTAGGAGCATGCTTCAGACCATATAAATATTTCACTAGTTTGCACACCTTATCTTCAAGTCCATTGACAATAAAACATTCTAGTTGTATCATGTAAATCTCTTCGGTCTGATCTCTATTCATGAATGTTCTTTTTTACATCCATTTGGTGAATTACCATATTGTGAATCACAGTCACAGCGATCAACATGTGTTGAAGTAGTTGATCCCATGTTTCTGATTAAATCCTTTTGTCACCAGCCTGGCCTTGAACATGTATACAATTCCATCGGGCATCGACCCTCATGTTCTTCTTGAAAAGCTACTTACATCCAATAGATTTTGCTCCTTTAGGTAGATTGACCAACGTTCATGTATTTTGGATGTTATGAGGTCAATCTTATTATTGACTGCTTCCTTCCAGAAACCAACATCTCTGGTCTTTATCGTCTCATCATAGGTAAGTGAATCAGCTTTCACATGATATGTGGCAAGGTCATTTCCGAAGTCCTTCAGCTTCCTCACTCACTTTGAAGGTGGCTTATCGAGTTTTGGTTCTTAAACGACATCCTCCAATAAAATTACATCCTTCAGAGTTTCATCTGCCTTAGTATTTACACCTGGATCAGGAGAAACGTCTTCCTTTTCATTTGATTTATTCTTCGGTAAGTCCGTAAGAATTACATTCTGGTCTCTGGTAAATTTATCCTTGAAGAATTCAACATCATGAAGACTTAATGATCTGATTGGTTTCAAGATCAAGGAATCTCCGGGTGTTACTTATTCTCGGCATAACCCAAGAAAATCATCTTGGTGGTCCTTGTGCCCAACTTTTGAATGTTGTTATTTGGAAGCTTAATATAAGTCGAGCACCCACACACTCGAATAACATATAAGTTGGGTCTGACCTTGAACCATAATTCATAGGGAGTACCTTTGATTGTGTGAATGACACTCGGTTGAGGATAAAGGTAGTTATCAAAGCAACTTCTCCCCAGAAGTAGTTAGAAAGTCCTACCGTTAACAACATAGAGTTTATCATCTCTTTTAGTGCACGGTTTTTTCTTTTGCAACTCTATTTAATTGAGGGGAAGACATAACAATAGTCTCATTTATCCATGTTCTCTACAAAACGATGCGAAATAGTGAGAACGATACTCTCCGCCTCGATCAGTTCTGAGTCCCTTGAGTTGGTAACTTGTTTGTCGTTCAGCTTCTTGCTTGAAGTCTTTGAACTTTTGAACGTTTCATCTTTTGACTTGAGAAAGTAGACAAAGTTGTACTTCGAGTAATCATCGATGAAGGTAAGAAAGTACTTCATCCCAGCCTTTGTGGAGAAGTGTTTGAAGTCGTAGATATATGAATGTACAAACTCCAAAAGATCTGCGCTTCGATTTACTCTTTTGAACAACCTTCTTGCAATTTTATGACCTAGACTAGACATTTTCTTTACTTTTTTATAGTAAACATTGTTCTTGCCTATTATGCTACAACTCAAGAGAATAACCAAAAATAAAGATTTCATTAATACATTCATATGGAGCTACAAGTTGAAGTTTAAACATCCCTTTGGTATAAATTTTTTTTGCCGAATTAAGCTTCCTTGTAGGACATCACTATCTGATCAGCATTAATGACCATTCTCCGGCAACATTGCATGAAAAACTTTCAGAGATCGGATTCTTTGTGATAATAGTAGGTACATGCTTCACATTCTGCAAATGTAAGTAACTTTTCCGAAGTCGGCTTTAGCACCACTGTTCCGATTCCTTTCATTTCAGCTTGAGCTTGAGACTTGTTTGCCATTGTTACCTTCTCGATAAAGGGTTCATAAGTAGTGAGTAGGTCCTTCACGGAACACACATGACATGAGGCTCTAGTGTTTACCCACCAATCGATGTCAACTACAGACATTTCTACTTGCAAAATGGAAGACTGGGTCCTCTAAGGACTAAACCCCAACATTTTAAAGTGCCCCTGTCACATCCAATACGTGTACCAACACTACACGAGATGGACACGGTACTATGTTTGGTGTGTCCTAGTGCATCTTATAGTGTCTGTGCACGTTAAACACCGACAAGACATGGAGGCCACAACCATTTTGGAGCGTTTGTGCTTCATAGATATTGTTGCATAATGGCTGTCTTCTAACTTGTTAGTAGTCAATTTAATTAGTAAACAGCGTTCAAGTCAAGTGACATAAAAGAATGTGAAGTAGTTTTGGACCTGGAGTTCATAACAAATGAAATGATCAAGTCAATGCCGATTTCTAACTTTAATTTCTACGAGCTTAATGAGCTGTCTTTTAGTTCCCAGTGGAGAATGTGTCTAGCCTTTCTGTTTATATTGGACAATGACACTCTTCGGATACTTCTGCACGACTTGAAATCTGTGTCATCTCTTGGGCAGCCTAAAAAACCATAACCAACACTTACCTATGGCCGTTCGGTCTTGTAGGAGGCAGCATGTTCAAGATGACTTATTTTTTGGGTTCATTTAGGATAGTATGGCTTCATGTTGGACTTGCTTTAGGCCTGGACTCTAAATACCACATCCATACTTTTTAAGTGTGCTTTCTAGTAGTTTGGCCAAAGTTTATGCATAATACATGCATATTTATGTTCCTGTGTTACTTTTTTTATTATTGTAAATCTGCTGTGTTCCGTGTCCTGTAGAACCGCTATTAATCTAAAATACCACATCCACATTTTGGATTATTGCATGGGTGTGTTTTGTATTAGTTTGGTCAAAGTTTATGCAAAACATGCATGTTTAAGTTCCTCTCTTGCACTTTTTATAAATCAACTATTGTTCCGTGTCATGTAGAGCAGCTGTTAATATGAAATTTTATTCCTCTAGTTAGAAATTAGGTAAATCTGCTTGAAATGCTCGCAGGATGAGTTTTGAACCTGGGGCGATATTTACACTACCAACAAGCACAAATCTTTGGTGCGGAATGTAATCCCAAAGTATGTCATTGAAGAATATAATCCCAAAGTACCCCCAAAGACGCAACTATAGTAAATAAATAAGGTGGTGAGACCCTCGCAGAGTTTCCAAGCTGAATATTGCTATGAAACTGAGTTAACTTTTTTTTATTAAATTAGCTTAAAATGCTCTCTGGATGAGATTTGAACCCGGGTCACTATGGTACTAAGTTAACTAGCTAAGGATCCTACCACTTAACCAATACTCTAAGGGGTATAGAGAGATGAAATTTGCACCCTCTGCTTTGATATAAGTTGGTGTTGCATCTAGTTTTACTGTTTAGTTTCTTTTTCTGTTGGAAGTGGCATCTCAGGGATCCATCTTTGTATAACCGGCTTGATAACTTCAACATTGTAGATGGTCAATGCTTGTCTATTATAGACGGAATACTACCTATCTGCATTCAGCACCTTATCAGTTTTGGACTTGATTTATTAACTATTGTAGTAAACTAATTGGCTCAGTACTGTCTGGTTAACATGGGATGTGGCAATGTGATTGAATGTGCTTCGGTTTTCTTCAGCTGACAGAGGAACTGACAAAGGTAGTGGAGAAGCTTAAGTTAACGGAATCTCTTCTAGAAAATAAGGTGCTGCTTTAATTGCCATTCATCCTTCTCTTCCTTTTTGTTTTTTTTTTTCCTGTTTTGAGCTTGTGGTTGATGTTGTCTATATGCAGAATCTTGAGGTCAAGAAGATAAATGATGAAAAAAAAGCAGCCATGGCTGCTCAGTTTGCTGCTGAAGCTACACTTAGAAGGGTTCATGCAGCTCAAAAAGATGATGATATGCCCCCAATTGAAGCCATACTTGCACCACTTGAGGCAGAACTCAAGCTAGCTCGGCAGGAGGTCTGTAGACTAAAACCATATCCTCTGCCTTCCGCTATCTCATGATTATTTAAATTTAATTTGAAAGGTAGTTTCTCTGAAACAGCACACTTTTTCTATGACGCTATGTAGCCTATGTTTGTGTTGGACACTGTTTTGGATACAATTTCTCACACAATTCTTACTTCTGAGATGGGCATTGAACACGTTGACATTTCTCAGACTCACATTATTGCTTATGGACATTCATTTGATATGCATTGGACTGTGTATATTACACTAACTCATCAAGGCCACAAGCTCACTCTAATATAGGGTCTAGTGAGGTCAAGTTGAAGTATGTTACCTTCAACTCATAGAGGATGTTTCTGTGATTAGCCACAATCCACCATGATAAATAGTGGACCGGAAGCATGTCCAGGGGGGCATGCCAACCCCCCCCCCCCCCCCCCCCCCCCCCCTCCCTCTCTCTCTCTCTCTCTCTCTTTCTCTTATTTTGGTCATGATTCCGTTTATGTGAGTGATGCGAGTCACAAGGTTCTTGTGACAAGCAACACCTTCTTAAATATCACAAAAATAGTTCACCCAAATATATAATGAACTTAGTATATATTTTTTAAATTTATATATTAGATGCAAGCGCATGAGATTGAAGACCTATTGTCTGTAGCTAATCATACAAATATGTCGGATTTTCTTGCTTTAGGTTTGAACGTCATATATATGTAAGGAAAATTCATGGTTATCTTTTAAACCATATGTTTTAGAAAACAATCATGTCCTCATTACCTATAGGATATCCAAACCAACCATAAATTTATGTTTAATAGCTTTGCTCCTGTGCTGAAGCTCACATAATCGAGTTAACCTTGTTGTTATCTTGATGCTTTATGCACTGTGGGGGTGGTTGGTACTTGTGTTGATGGATGTATTACCTGAATTCAACCGATTTTATAAATGGGTTCCCATGTTGAACCTGTATCTGACATGTTTATTAATCGAGTTAGACGGGTCGACCATTTATAACCTGACCTATTTATACCTCATCCAGATCTGATAATAAAACCCTCCCCACCCCTGGTCTATTTTCCTTGTGGACTTTGTATCCTATTTTGCTCATTGGTGAATGAGCTTAAATTGCATGATTGGAAATATACATAGCCTACGATCTTATGAGGTTTTATAGCAAGGCCCTCCCTTGCAAATAGCTACATTAGCTAGGAATTTGGCCCTGACAGAGGGCTGAAGGTACATTGACATTCGATCATAAAGCTTTGCAAGTTCTTTTGACTGGAGTTTTCTTGCTGTATAGCCGACTTCATTTTGATGGAAGAGGCTTGGATGGAATGCTTTATTGCTGATCCCATTCTGATGGGAGAAGGCTTGGATAATGATGATGACATATATCTCTTTATCTCTTTATCTTAAAGAATGGTTGCCTTGAGATAACAAAATTGTCATTGTCACTTGTAAGGCACTAGGATACTTCATTTATTTCATTAACAACGAATATTAGCAGTTTGATGATATTATCATTAGTTGAAACACCTAGCAATTTTTATGACTAGTCTCAACTTTATCAATGCATCATGTGTGTAAGTCTAACAGAGATTAGTCTAGCTAATTGTTTGTTATATGTGTATGTACAAAACATCTACATACATTATTAGGATAGAAATGTATCCCCATGTCAGTTTTTTGGAAGATTTAAGTGCCGAATCTCCTGGACATGGATGCCTCCCACCCTTATCATATCTCCCGAGCTGTCTCTGCAGAGTTCTTACTAATTGCTCCAACTATTTTGAAATTATTGTTGCTCTTTCTCCAAATATTAATATTATACGAAGGTGAACATCAACATAGCTTTGTCTGACTTTTGTTGTATCCAACTCCTTAGGGAGTTCACCTCTCGTGATTTAACTTATTGGCATCCATGAGGTTGGCCTGCCAGGGAAGACAGAATATTAGCCTGGTTACTATAGCAATATTCATGCCCCATTCTCTTGTATTTTCTATCTGCCAAAAGCCCACTTCATACTGTTAATATTTGCTTATGTAGATTGCAAAGCTTCAAGAAGATAACAGGGCGTTAGATCGTCTGACGAAATCGAAGGAAGCAGCATTACTTGAAGCAGAACGGACAGTTCAAATTGCCTTGGCAAAGGCTTCTTTGGTTGACGATCTACAAAATAAGAACCAGGAGTTAATGAAACAGATTGAAATCTGTCAGGTAATAAGGAACAAGGGATTACTTTCATCTTGCAAAATCATGGAGTTATGATCAGTTTATTAATTATAAAGTCAAAAATATCTGATGTCTTTGTCCTATTTCTTCCTTAACAGGAAGAAAACAAGATCTTGGATAAAATGCACCGCCAAAAAGTTGCAGAAGTTGAAAAGCTTAGCCAGACTGTACGAGAGCTAGAAGAGGATGTTCTTGCAGGTGGCGCAGCAGCAAATGCTGTGAGGGATTACCAGCGGAAAGTGCAAGAGATGAACGTAATACTTTTTTGTTTGCTGACAAGCTTTAAAGCTGCTCTTGTTTCTATACTGATTCATTAGCATATAACTTTATTAGGTAGAGAGGAAAACCCTTGATCGGGAACTAGCACGGGCAAAAGTTACTGCCAACAGAGTTGCAGTTGTAGTAGCAAATGAATGGAAAGATGCTAATGACAAAGTAATGCCTGTTAAACAGTGGCTTGAAGAACGAAGATTTATGCAGGTAGGAATAACAAGATGTGATTTTCTACAAGAGTAACGGTTCTAGGATGTACTATCAGTTGAGATTCATTTCTGAATGTATTTCTGTCTTTATATAAGGTTTTCTGCGAAGTCCATGACTTCGTGGATGTTTTATTCGAAGAGTTTCATAATTTTTGTTACAGGGAGAAATGCAGCAATTTCGAGATAAGCTTGCTGTAGCAGAACGAACTGCAAAATCTGAAGCTCAGTTAAAGGTATTATTATCAAGTAAACCCTTAAGATCTTAACAACTTGACATTTTCTCCAATTCATTCTTACAATTAAGGTATGTTATTCACTTCTTACTGGAGGAAAGGAAAAAAAATGCTTATTGTTTCTTTATTCTCAGGAAAAGTATCTATTGCGGCTCAAAGTATTAGAAGAGGGTTTAAGAATGTCCACGGGTGGTACTCTTCGCACCAATATTGAGGGGAGGAGTGTAAGCAATGGCCCTTCACGTCGCCAATCTTTGGGTGGAGCTGAGAATTTTTCCAAGTTGTCTCCTAATGGCTTTTTACCTAAGAGAACTTCATCCTTTCAGTATAAATCCTCTCTCTCCAGTAGTACAAGTACAATATTAAAGCATGCCAAAGGGACATCAAAGTCATTTGATGGCGGCTCTAGGTCATTTGAGCGCAACAAAGTTCTTGCAAACGGATCGTGCCTCTCACTGAACAAATCTTCTGATGTAACACGAGAGAATGAAGCACAGGGCAGTTGGAAGGACAGTCTGGATGAAAAACCAAATGAGTTCCCTAATGTTGAAGTAGATGATGATTCTGTCTCTGGTTTGTTATATGACATGCTGCAAAAGGAGGTAATCTCACTGAGAAAATCGTGTCGTGAGAAAGATCAAAGCCTTAAGGACAAAGATGATGCAATTGAGGTAGGCGTCTCTTTGCCTTTGTAACATTATTGCTCTTTTTTTTATGACTGTCTAACATTTTGGTTTCCAACATGTTTCAACATTCTGGCAATCAGATGTTGGCAAAAAAAGTTGATACACTAACCAAAGCAATGGAAGTGGAGGCTAAGAAAATGAGAAGGGAAGTCGCTGCCATGGAGAAGGAGGTAGCGGCTATGCGAGTTGACAAGGAACAAGACAAGAAGACTAAGCGACTTGGTAGTTCCAAGGCTCCTGTTAATGGTTCTCAGCTTCTTCCTGCAAGGTATATTAGGAAAAAAAAAAACCTC
Source organism: Iris pallida (assembly GCA_029216955.1). Taxonomy (NCBI): domain Eukaryota; kingdom Viridiplantae; phylum Streptophyta; class Magnoliopsida; order Asparagales; family Iridaceae; genus Iris; species Iris pallida. The sequence continues at coordinate 11,294,415 of JANAVB010006397.1, read as the reverse complement.
TATTGCTGTTGGCATACCAGGTAATGTGAGTAAGTAATTATGTTATAGTTAATGTTGTAATTCGAATTTTTCCATTTCATTTATAATTCACATTTTTTTATATTTCATTTCCTTATTTAACAAATGTTCACGAAATTTCTGTTCATGCATCATAGAATGCTAACATATCTCTAACTTCATTCAAAAGAAATGTAGATGTTCCATAATCCATAAGATTCCTAACCAGTTTAAATTTAACTTATCCAACTTAAAAGATTAATTACTTTCTATTCTATCTTCAATGGGGTTAATTAATTAACGAGGAGGTTTACAACGATATGAATTATGAGCTTATACTTAAAAGGATTCTGAATCCTATTTGGGTTGTTAGTTGATAAGTTCTTGTATCAGAGAATACTCCTACATAAATAAAAGAAATAAATACATTGAACACCCCCCCACAGACACCCCCACCCACCCACCCCCACAATGTTTCATGAGTATTATAGGGACTACCCCTATTTCGAAAATAATTACACTGACCACCCTCTGCTTTATAATTCTAATAAAACAGACGGGTGGTTAGTGTTATAAGTTTCTATAGAAAATTAAAACTATAGGGGTGGTCCGTGTAATTAGTTTCAAAGTAGGGGTGGTTTATGTAATAAGCGTAAAACATAGGGATAGTTAACGTAAAATTGCCCCAAAATAAAAGTACCTTAATCATTATGTTTAGTTAATTAAAAAATAATCAATTTTTTATTATAGAAAATATGGATTTTAATTTATGGCTGGTAAAGGCAAAATAACTTTAGGGGGTCTTCTTTCTGTGCAATTATGTGTTTCTAACAATTTAGCTTGGAAGAAAAGAGATGAAGATCCCAAACATTGCAAATTTGAAAAGTAACCCAAGAAAGGAGAAAATTACCCATGGGCTATTAACAGTCCAGTGCTGGTCGGGCATGATATCTCGTAGGTGATGGGTGTGCTGGTCAAATTGCACCATTCTGCAAAGTCAGTTCCCTGTCTGCTCCTTAACCGGGTAAACAGTCAAGATCACAGAAAACATAGCACGTGCCTTTAGTTCTCTTAAAAGCCGTCTCAACAAAATTTACAGAAACCCAAAACTGATGGACAAGTATGAGTTTACTATCTACGAACAAATATTTTTCTGCTCATACTTTCTTCTGTTGGTAGATGATCTCTAGGAACTGGAGCCCTCGTGATGCGTTGTTGTTGAAGTTCTATTAATGCTGTGTGATGTATTTCGTAACGAAATTAGCAAGACCAGAAATAAATACCAGCTGTTGAATTTCTCTCATTGCTTCGCCTTGAGAATCAAGTTTTGTAAGTTTGTTACATAGCCTTGAGAATCAAGTTCAGAAATGGATCAAAGATCTTGTACTACAAAAATTTACTTTACCAGATCCCTTCTTATGTTCCTCATTGGCCTATACTTAAAAGTTGATTTATAGGGTGAAAGTTCTCTTTACAGAAATGCAGCGCTGCCTAGTGCATGATACCGATGACTTATCTGTGAAAACACTGAAGCTTGTCATTCAATTTGCAGAAGCGCGCAGCGAAGTGGGTTGACACGCAACCTCCAATGAGGACCGGCCAAAATTGTATCCAAAGTGTTCGGCTTCTGTTTTCTTTCATCTAGATTTTGGACTCGGACCAGCATGAGGGCTCTCTAATCAAAGGGTGTAGCAGAATTGGAGGGAAGATGATGGTCCACTCTCAACTTTTTTACTGTGTAGTGAAAGTAGTTCCACTGATGATGAAGCTGAAGCAAATGGCACGTAGTACTATTATTAAGACAGACGAGAGCTGCTTCTTGTTTCCTTGTATAGGTTAGTGGGTTTTTTTTTGTTTAGCACCGTATCTTTTGCATGTTAGCTTGCAGCAGTATGTATGTTCCCTTTGATCCTCATGGTTGTGAATATTATTTTAGTGTTAGATGTGTATTATTGTTATTTACACAAGTTGGTTCCAGTGTTGAATTCAGCTACTCTACCCTCCTTTGTAATTTATATTGCTGTTTGTCGTATCACTTTGAAGTACATCTGCGATCTTACAGATTGTAAACATGACAATATCTTCTAATTCTCTGCAAAAATTGGCTTTTTCGGTTCGGAGTTCGAGTGTGGAATTTGAGATCCGAACTGAAAACCGAATTATAGATATTCAAAATTCATTTTTTATGATTTTTTTTTTCAACTTTTCTTGTTTTATGAACACTATTATATTCCTATTTTTGTAAATTTATGATTTGTCCTCTCATCCATTCCAACTTTATTTTCAGTTGAAAATACTAGCTTTGTTTCATAATCCTCAAATGTGATCATTTTTTTATTCCTTCTAATTTCAATCAAACTTTAGCTAAGCTAGTCACAATCATTTATATAATATATTTTTATATTTTGAGTTTTAAGGTTTTTGTTGCTAAATTAGAAACAAAGATTTTTTTTTTTAATGTACTTGATTTTTTTTGGTTTGTTTTGGCGAAAGCTTAACCCATCAACAAAAGTTCAGTTCAACAAAAATAATTGAATCGAACTAAAATTTAATATGGTCAAAAGTTCAGTTTAACAAAAATAATTGAATCGAAAATATGTTTGGTTTCCTTAAAAGTGATTTGGTTTTAATCGAGGCCCAATGCTCATATATAAAAACTGGTTTCATAAATAAACTTGTTGGTGATATTTACCATTGAGTACTAATATTATTCAACACATTATAATTACTTAATAAAATAGTTATTTAATTATTTAGATAATTAATAAAGAAAATAAGTGGTGATATTAATTATTGAGCTATTAATATTATTTAATACATTATAATTAGTTAATAAAATAGTTAGTGATATTAATTGTTAATATCTAAATTAAAAAAATAAAATAGTTACTGTAAATAAATAAATAACAATTTAGTTAATTAAAATTTGTTATTATTCTACTTAACATTTTCACTTTTCTATTTTTATTTCAAGGAATTTGTCCGATTATAAGGTATAAAATATAATGTATCAAAATATTGAAAGTTACTTAAGTTAGTATGAAACTTAAAAAAGCAAATACTTTTTATTTTTTATCACACAATAAGTTATTTTTACACTTTCTCTGTCAGTTACAACGAGCCAAACAAGTCCAGACTTGGATTGAATTATGCAGATCTGAACAAGCCCAGAGTTGATTGGCATACCACTACACCAGTTTTTATGCGTAAATGATGGTGAGTTTTACAATCAATTTTCTTTCTCTCTCTTGGTTCTTTGAGCAAGGTTCAAGTAGTTTAGCTCGACAAATTCTCCACTACTAGCATCAGAAAAAAAATAAAACATTTTACGCATTGTGTAATATAAGGGTTACATATTGTAGACAGCATGTGGATATATGAATAATCAGAGCAACTTTTGTAGAATTTGGGTAAAGTCAGGTTCGAGTCTGATCTGGTTGGAACCAGTTATGGTTGGGTCTAATCAGTTGGGTTTTTGGGCAGGTTCTTCTCTCTATTATTAGACGTTAACTATTAACAATTTGGATCATGACCGGATTGGAGTAGCTCTTGTGGTTACCGAAGGGAGGTAGGCAAAAAATCAGTAGATCGAACCATGAAGACGTATTATTCCTTCCATTTATTTGACAACGTACACAAAGTACCGTGCGTATCTACGGACATCTAAAAAAAAAGTTTTTTCTATGGGCACTACCAAAATTGCTAGGGGGGCATCAATTGCTAGGGGGCAGCCCATGAATGTGGAGAAATTGCTAGGGGGCACCCAAAAATTGCTAGGGGCAGCCCAACCCCCCCAAACCCAAAAATTTCATTTCATTTTCATTATTGACTCTCTCTCCTCAAGAAGAAAAGAAAGAAAGCTCTCTCCCTCTCCCTCTCCATCTCCTAAACCCTAATTTCTTCTTCTTCATCACTCCATTCTCAATCCCTCCACGAAGATTCTCGAAGAGATGACACGCAAGTCAAAGCAACCGGAATCCAGGTACGTTCTTCCCTAATTTCTTCGAAATTTTTTAGATTATATTCGAAACCCTAGAATTGGTTTAATTCTTGAATTTTTTTTTGTAAAATAGGTTTATAATCTCTTGCACGTTCTCTTCCCTTATTTTCGAACACATGAAACCCGAAATTTATGTTGAAACCCTAACCCTAGAACACGACAAAATAGAATTTCGTTATTGGAGTTCGGGTTCACGACAGTAGGACTGCCAGGAATGTGGCAGTTCTAATAAAAATTAGGACTGCCACAGTCCTGGCAGTCCTATTCTGAAAGAGGTCTGCCAGGAATGTGGCAGTCCTAATTTTCATTAGGACTGCCACATTCCTGGCAGTCCTACTTATTATGAGATAGTAGTTGGGTAAGTGCATGTTTTTTCTATTACTTAATAAGTGTATGTTGTCATGTAGTCCACCGAACAAAAGAATACGGCCCACCGCGTCAAAGCGGAAGGAACGTGCGGAGCGTCCTCGCGAGCGTCCGATAACAATTACCGAACCGGCGCCCGAAGCTCGGTCTCGGACATCGCCGCCGGCACGTCAAGCTCGGTCGAAGCAACGAGCTCCTACTCCTACGCCTCCTTCCGACGACGACGACGACGACCTGCCAATTGCCCAACTCCTATCACGGCAAGAGGGTTCTGCGCCATTTGAGGAGGGCGGTCCTTCTGAGGAGGCCGGTCCTTCTGAGCCGCCTGTCCGTCCGCCCGGTTGCTCAATGTTGGTTTCTTTTGAGAACCACATTGCGTACGAAATATGGAAGAACCCGGTATGTACATGACGTTTGTAAACGGTAGTATACTTTTCAAATATGTATTTCATAATTGATATGTGTTTTGTTGTATACAAAGGACATATCGTATCCTTAGGGCTGTGAGTCACGGGAAGAAAATCGTATCCTGGCAGTTTACAAGCTTATCCGAGGCCGTCCGGAGCAAAATCATACCGAGCGGCTTGCACAATTTGGCGCAAAATACCTACCGAACAATGGATAGTGCCATAATATCCGCCTTCGTGGAGAGATGGCACCCGGAGACGAACACATTTCATCTTCCAGTAGGGGAGATGACCATTACGCTCGACGACGTCTACCAGATATTGGAGCTGCCAGTGACCGGGCGTGTAATGACCAAAGAACATTACACGAACGAGAAATCCGTGAAATGGTACGAGAAGATCGTCAAGTTCGTCTCAGATCACCTTGGAGTTACGGGACTGACATGTAGTGGTCTGTCCCGGTAACACTGTCGGTGCAAGGGATACTTAACAACAAACTTGCAACCGTTTCTTCGCTTAGGATGCGGGAGTAGAATGGAAGACGAGTCTCTAACTCCTCGTACATCTCCTGCTTCACCCGTCTCCATCCGTCTTTGTCATCATAACCAAGATGCATTGCAAGGGCATGAAATCCGCAATGGCCATCACCGGGGACATCGACAATAGACCAAATGTAACTTCGAAGCGCAGGTTGAAATTTGTCAATATACAAACTCGTTGTTTGGCTTGCAACTGTATCTTTTCTTGGGAGATCCATTTTCTCCATTTTTCGGCGAACGACAAGCTTGCCCTTCCGTGCAGGCGAAGGTTGCTGTAAGCTTCGTTCAACATGCTCAAAGTGCGATGGATCTCTCCTAGTTGACTCCAGCCTTCTCTTCTGTGAACTAGTCAATCTTGTGTGAGGCCTGCCTTTAGGATTGGAAACAACGGTCGGCTCATGCATTGTAGTAGTGACCGGACATGCAATTTCTTGCATTTTAAGCTCAATGGACTGCCGCTCCGCTGCTACTGAGGCTAACCACCTTGCGTGGAGAAGTTTCAGTTGTGGCAAAGAGAAGAAATCATCGTCCGTCTTCACCACAGGCATCATAGACAACTGCCTCCAACGTTGATCGACTGCTTCAATTGGAATATGAATGGATTCACGGCGATATTCATTAATCTGATGTGCACAAGGGAGGCCCAGTGTATGTCGATGTACACACCCGCAAACCTCGGGATCAAGTCCGACAAACTTTGATTTTTCAATCTCATCAACTATTAAGGCCAACGCCTTGTGAGATACCACGCGGATTAAAGCATCTAAGAGTACTTCCTTTCTATGCCCATGCTTGACTATATTCAAACTCATCTCAAATGATGTCTTAATTTCATTCACCGTCCGGTCTACTGATAAATGTATAGCTTGCCAAACAGAGACGAAGTTGCCGAGAGATGATTTTAGGTGCCTCTTCAATAAAGAGTGTGCTCCTTCGACACGGTTGGTAGTTGTCGTGCCGTAATGCTTCACCACATTCGACCATGCTAAGACGAATTATTTTTTGTGCGGTGCAAGCCATGTATCTTTGATGTAAGAAATGCATGCCGGCTCCCCCGCCTCCCACTTTTGCTTGAACAAGTACCATGCGGCATCGTAACTGGCAATCGTAGATGCTCGCCACACACAATTTCAATCATTGTAGAATTCGTCAAAAATCTGCATGTCGATTTTACCATCCTCTTTCCGAAACTTCAACTTACATTGGGCTTGAATATTACGATTGACATGCCAAGTGCATAGCAATGTATTCGCTTGAGGAAAAACAATGCGAATAGCATTAATGAGGGCGTACTCTCTGTCGGTAACAAATACTGACGGCTCTGTATGACCAGTGTAAAGTGTTTTCAGTTTCTCCAACGCCCATGTGTAGTCTTCAAGCTTCTCACTCTTCATGAAGCAAAATGCCACTGGAAATATTTTCCAAGTAGAGGTGAACCCGACAACATGAAAGAGAGGCATCTTGAACTTATTTGTCTTGTACGTGCAATCAAGGACTAACACGTCGGCAAAGGACCTGGCCAAATTTGTGCAATCAGGATGAGCCCAAAAGAGTGATAATACTTCATTACTCTGGGGATGTCTTCTATGGAACTCAACATAATGATTATCGGCAAGCAACTTGAGCACTTCTTGTATCGACATTCTTGATTTCGTCCGGACAGCGTTTGAAGAAGTTAGGGCGTTGTATATTGTCTTCATTGTAGACATGTTCTTCTCATCTTCATGTCGTATGACGGAATATATTTGTCTCGGTGCAACTCCGGAGGTGGTCAAGTCTTCGACTATCTTCTTCTCCGTATCGTTCAACCGTCCGACATACGGATGACCCAATAGTGTCTCGGCAAACTCGTGGTTGTGGGTTCCATTCTTCACTTCTACTGTCCATTTTCCCTCTTCTTCGTTTCTGATATGTATTGTGAATGGACAACCACATTTCCTCGTTCCAATATTTCTTCTTCGAACTTTACTTTGGATAACTTCTACTGTGTTTTTCTTGTGCGTCCTGAACACACCACCTCTTTCACAGCCCACCACCACAGTTTGTCGTCCCGGTCGATTTCGGGCCGATCTGGATATCACTAGAACAATGTTGTTTTTTGCCGTCCGACTTCTCAACACCAATGTACCGCACCCTCGCTTGATTCAAAACATAGATCGGTCCAAAATAAATGGGCTACATTGACTGCAATTGGAGCCGGTACCGCAAGATCGGAAGATCTCAAGTCCTACAATAAATGTTCTTCGGTTAGTACAATTAGACAAAATCCTAAAGTAAATAGGTTTCATAGATTGGGCCCGTGCATAAGTTTGGTGTCCATAAATAGCAAATTGTGTTAATAGCAAGACCGTCTTCTGTGAAGGACTGCAATAAAACTCTGCATTCTAGTATTATAGTCTAGGACTGCCAGAGTGGTGGCAGTCCTTCACAGAATAAGGACTGCCAGGACCCTGACAGTCCTACCTATTTGTAGGACTGCCAGGGTCATGGCAGTCCTTATTCTGTGAAGGACTGCCACCACTATGGCAGTCCTAATCTATGATCGGGACTGCCTGAGTGTTGGCAGTCCTCTGTGTCACAGCACGAGTTTAGGTCCAAGCTCAAGTTCAAATGTAGTTACCAAGAGAGCTTCCGATGCATCAAAGTTGTCTTCGGACGTGGCGGGAACGTGTTCTTCGGACGTGGAGGGAACGTTTGATGATCCTGGTTGATCCATGTTCAATATTTTTCTATATTTAACACATAATTCAACTTTAATATGTAAAATTCTTGTTTAAAACATGAAACATATTATAGTTCGATGACTTACCAAAAATTTGGAGAAGTCAATGACCTAGAGTTGAGGAAGAGAACAATTTGCCAAAAATGTAGGAAGAAAAGGAAAAAAATTAGGATTTTAATTCTTTGACCTAAGAGAAGAGGAGGGAAGAAAATAGTTGAGGGAGAAAAGAAAAGAGAAGGAGAGAGAAAATGAAAATTGGTATTTATAGTTGTGCTTGGGCTAGCCCCTAGCAAAAATTTTGGATGGCAAACTTGTAATAAACTTGAAAAATTTTGGGCTAGCCCCTAGCAATTTTGGTAGTGCCCATAGAAAAAACCAAAAAAAAAGTTAATGTTGGTACTTCAAGACTTCTCTGATATAGTTGCCTACAGATCATTTTATATTATTATAGTGAAGAAGTAGGAACCTTTAACAGTTCCACCTATTTCTTTAGTAGTAGGAACACTCCAAAATTCATATCCTATCTATGTCCGTCACATCGGACATCAGATACACTCTAAAATATATGTCGGACACGTATCAGATATGCCTGTTATGGACACTCCAAAATACAGTAAAGCATACTGATGGTTTGTGTTGTATAGAAAACCTCTTCTGCAACAGTGCTTTTCAGCAGTATTAAATGTTTTATTTTACTAATGCTATGATTTTCAGCAACGAGAACGTTCAGAACCTCATATTTTAAAGTAAATTTTAATAAGTTGAGAAAGATACGCATCACATTTTTTTTTCCATTGCTAAACATCCTTGTAACAAACACACTTCATCGTCAGAGTTTTATTTTCAGTTCATGGAAATTTCCAGTCAGTGACAAAGAACAAAGACGAAGAATACTTTGGTCCAATATGGTTTGCAGACGATCTAGAGCTCCATCCGAGATCTCGGGTTGTAATCACGAAGTCACAATCATAATATCATATCACATCGTTAACGAGGTCAGGGAATCGTACATTATTCTGATAGATTAAGATGACTGAACACGGTGGTACCTCGCCCAGATTAACCAACCCATACGGAACGGAAGACGAGAGAGATCTGCATATCGAACCAAGTCAGTGTCTCTGCCTCCTACTAGGTGAGAGCTCGACCTGAATACGCCGTACTTCATCTCTTAGTTCCTTCAGTGCTCCTGATTTATCCGTCTTATGGTCTATGTTTTCCGTTACTATATTTGCTAGATGCTTCAAGCTCGATAAATACTCTGCCTTAACATCTGGAGAATTCAACAGGCTTCGTGTCGCAGGCTGCATCGGGAACCCACCAATTAAAGTTCATGGATTGGCATAGATAATAAAGAACTCAACTCAATCAATAAATCAAAATAGATACAAAGTGCTCAGGAAAAGTTACAATATCTCTTGTTCATGTAAAAAGAATCTACTGCATTCAGGGGCGGATCCAGAAACTATAACTGGGGTGGGCTACCAAAAATTTGGGTGGGCTGGAAGTAGATAAATCCATATTTAAAAAAATTTATATGGAAAAAAATGTAATTTTTTTTTTTTTGGGTTGGGCTCCAGCCCACCCCAAGGGACCCTTGGATCCGCCCTGACTTCATTTACTAAGGATAACAATTGCTACAAAATTATCCATCCTTAAGGGATCATATTCAAAAACTAAGATATCATCCAAATAAATTAATGTATTGCCTGATAATGGTGTAACTCAGCATCAAATGTCCTAGTAGCTTAGAATATGAAACTGCATGTTTTAAGAGAGTAGATTATTCAGGTGGTTTTTAAAATTTGTTGACGGTTTATTGTATGTTGACAAGAACTAATGTGATGCGGGCCCACCCATTATCACCTACACACGTCGCAGGAGACGTGGAGCCATTTAGGCCCACTTTTTAGGCCTTTCAGTTATTTAGGCATAAAGGGATATTGTGGTCTTTCACCACAATAACCCTCCTAGGGTTTTGTTTCTCTTTTCTATTTATAGCTAGGGCTAGCCGTCATTAGTTTTTATGCTTGGATTGAGAAAACTCTCTCAAGTGTCATCAAGAAGGATTTTATTACTTTGTTCCGTTCAATCAAAGTTGGGAGTTTTGTTCTTTTCCTATATTAAAGATCATTCTGTTTCTATTCCTCTTGTTCTTTGTTTTTATTTGCTTTCTTTTGTGAATCGATTGAGTCGATTCACAACAATTGGTATCAGAGCCCTCTACGAGCCATGGCAGACGGGACGAGAACCACAATCGACGAGAAGATCCGAGGTCTTCGGGAGGACTTCACCGCCGAGATCGATAGCTTAAAGAAATCCATGGAGGCCTCCGTTAAAGATCAAGCATCCACGAACCAGGAACTCCGCACGGAGATGCGGGACATGCGGAAGGAGACGACGGCTATAATGACGCTCTTAAAAAATATCTCGAAGAAGATCAACGGCGACGAAGCGGAGGCGGTAACAACCCAAACCCTAGGCGATCAACTAGGGTTTGCTCCTGCGGAGGGGGAGGCGACCGAGGAGGAAGGACCGGCCGGCGGCCGCTGCCCCGAAACCGCCGTCGCCGCCGCACCTCCGGGCTGGGCCCTGGCGGCCGGCGATCACCGCCGGACAGCAGCCGAGGGCCGCGGGAGCGCTACAGCAGGCCGCGCGAGCCCAGGCGGGGCCGCGGCTGCTGTGGGCGGCCGCTGGCCGGCCCCCGACCGCCACCCAGGGCCGGCCGGCGCCAGGGGAGCCGCCGGCGAGCGGCTGTGGCCGGACGCCGCCGACCATTTCGGTCCCGGCGGACCGGCGCCACACCCGGGAGAGGCCCTAGGGCTTGGGGCCCCCTATGGGGGTCGGACGATGACCTCGAACTACGGTGACAGGTTCACGGGTTCGGGAAGGGGCTTAGCTGGAGTTCCGGCTCGGACGGGAGGGACGGAGCCGCCAGGAGGGGCGAGGAACACCGGAGGCAGCAATTTTTTTGGAGAAACGACGGATCCCGCCAACTTCCAGAGAGGGGATCTACCCCCACGACGACCACCACGGAGGAAGAGGAGGAGGAGGATCCGACGGAGGAAGAGGCCGCTATAGCAACAGACGTAGTTCCCAGATTTTCACCTTGAGGACAAGGTGGCTCTTTTAGGGGGCGGTATTGATGCGGGCCCACCCATTATCACCTACACACGTCGCAGGAGACGTGGAGCCATTTAGGCCCACTTTTTAGGCCTTTCAGTTATTTAGGCATAAAGGGGTATTGTGGTCTTTCACCACAATAATCCTCCTAGGGTTTTGTTTCTCTTTTCTATTTATAGCTAGGGCTAGCCGTCATTAGTTTTTATGCTTGGATTGAGAAAACTCTCTCAAGTGTCATCAAGAAGGATTTTATTACTTTGTTCCGTTCAATCAAAGTTGGGAGTTTTGTTCTTTTCCTATATTAAAGATCATTCTGTTTCTATTCCTCTTGTTCTTTGTTTTTATTTGCTTTCTTTTGTGAATCGATTGAGTCGATTCACATCATAATGTTAGCCGTCTGGCAACACCTCCTCACAAGCATAGACATCTCGATCTGGGAAAAAATCGGCAAGTTTGAACATTCGGAAATTTGGGAGGAACTAGAAAAGAATCAGGAACTCGCACATAAACATTACACAATGTTGAAATATTGCCCAACTCCTAGCAACGATCACTTTGCAAAAGTTTTAATATTCGAACCCACGCACATCCAGTTTTGGTTGGTTGAAATATTGCCAATTCCTTTACTTTGGTATTAACAACCAAAACTGGAATAAATAGTCACAATGCGGTTGAGAGGTGCAAACAGTAGACTGTCGTGAAAGGAAATTGGTGACTGGAAGAGAAGTCACAGCTAGCTCTCTTCTTGGTTGAGTTCCCAATGCCATCAGACAGTTCAAACACCCACTTAAATAATTCTATCAAAAATATAAAAATCCAAAATATAAAGACGGGAATATTTGCTCTTTTGAGGGAAACAGAAACCTAAATGAACCCAACTTACAAAAAACAACCCCTAAACTCTCTCATCCAACTTGCTGGCATCATGCTTCGCCTTGAGAACTCATGGTCATCGTGAAGGCTTGAGCGTTGGTCGATCGGATGGGTCTATTCGTCGTTTTTCAATGGAGATGAGGGGAGTAGCCATTGATGTTTAACAGCCGACAAGAGGACAAGAGGATTCCATGACGAGGATCTGATTAAGAAAGAAAAAAAAGGAAACTACGAACCTTCCAATGGAATATTTCACTGGTTGAGAAAACTATCACAGCTACTAGCCTGTTTAAGGTGGCAAATACTTCTAGAAGGTCATGTTGTGTTAGTGAACCATTAAACTTGTATGTGAACTTAACCACTCATCTGCAAACTGATGATAAAATATGCGAACAAGTGCGGTCGGATACTTCAAATGAATTATTCACAAAATTTACAAGAAAATCTTACTATGCTCACAAGAAAAGCGGGTGGATGGTGGGAGGGGGTGTTGTTTAGCAGGTGGGATTGGGGGCCTCTTAGTCTCTTACCGCTTTTGTCTATCGCAGAGGCATTTGGCAGTTTAATGACGGGTTGACCCAATAATCTCCCACGTGATTCCAACTTGGGCCTAAGGACCACACATGTTATTCCTGTTATTCCTGTCCTAACTTGTCTCGGTTAGTTGAGAGGATTTCCATGTATTTACCTGTGAATTCACCTTCAGAAAGTTCTAAGTTAATAAAGTATTGCTAAATAATATGATCACAAGCATCTCTCCATAAGCAAATAAAAGTGCTTCTAATTTTCTTATATATTTAAGTTTTGTCAAAACCATGGCAATTAAATACAAATTACTGTGAAGACAACCTGAGAACCACTTTTAACGTAAATGTTGCAAATAGATAGATAAAAAGGCTAAAGGCTAGCAACACTTATAGAGCGAATACCTCTTTGAAGATTGAAATGCAGTCACGAAGAGCAAGTTCGGCATCAAATGGAAATGCACTTTCCTGCTGAATTTGTGAACAAAGAATGGCAAAAATTAGCAATCAAGGATCGATCTTGGCGAAAGTGTAAAACAATCACGGATTTTTTAAGATCACAAAGTCATACATACCAAAAAGTGTGGAAATACCATGCAACAAATGTTGCATGTAGCATTTGTTGTTGTAAAGTGTTGCAAATACATTGTTTGGTTGCTTGTAAATGATGTTGTGGGATCCACAAATCCATTATTTGGAATGATGTAATTGGATGCTTGGTTGCAACTTTGGTTGCGTACAAATCCATTGTTTGGTTGTGACTTGAATGAAGAGAGAATGAGAGGAAATGGTGTAAGAAATGTTGTCGTAAGTGGTTTTATGTCCGTTTTGGCCACAACAAATGGCACTGTAGTTGGAGGATTTGATGCAACATTTCTTGTGTCAATTAAACCTCGAACCAAATAATGATGTAAATTGTGTAACAAATGTTGCGTGTATTTCCATCTTACAACCCAACCAAACACCCCTTAGTTAGTGGAAAGAAAGGAATCATGTAAGCATACTGCATAGTTTTGGGAGAAAGGCTTCCTCAGTATGCTGCTATCCTCTCATCCTTGAAGATGATTTCCATTAAAAGAGAGGCATTTATGTAAACAAACTTCCAGCCATGGAGACTAACAACTTTTTGCAAATAACTATTAATTTATCATCTGAACAAGTTCCATGTTAGCAAGAGGTGCTTGGAGCATGAAAGGCAGTTTATTGGCACATTGGGGTATCTATTTATACGGGAAAAAGGTTTAGCAAAGGTGCAAACACTTAAACTTATCAATGTCATGAGGAACTTATAAGAAGGGGAAAGTAGCAAGGTTCGGTATACTAACTGAAGTAACAAGAACAAGAAAACCATTAGTCCAAATTATGGGTTGGTTAAATGAATACTCTTTCCCATTCAGATTTATTAAGGGTCAACTCCTCTTGAACAATTGTGACTAGACATCCTTTTTACTGTTTCAATACAGATTTCTATTGGACTTGATCCTTGCAACTCCTTCAACTTCCATTATGTAAGTCCTACCTTATAGTGTCACCAGTCCGCATTGCATGTTGAAACCTCTAAAAGGATTCCCTCATTTCACCACCAATTAAAAGCTATCGTTATAGAGCCTGTGTAATTCCCACTCTTCCATTTCTAATATGTTAAACCTTGGACAAGCAGCAATTCAAAAATGAGCTATAGTGTGGTTCACCTCAGACCATGAACACGGACACTATTTCAAGGCTTATTAAGCAAAGAAAGAGGTTCAATGTGTGTGGCAGCCTGTTGTGATCCTTATGTGCAAGAGGGCCAAAGAGGATCTTATTAACCGATTCAGTGATGGGGTATACAAAAAATGTTAGGAATCTCTCTACTTGTAGATAGTACAATGACTCAAGGGTTACTAGCATGATTCCGTATTGGACAAGGTGACCACCTTTTCTATCGGAGGGAAGCTTACGTAATTTTAGCTTTATATAAATATGAGGCATTCACATTCATGTTCGTCAAGAACTAGCTGAGGATTAATTCCTCAATAATGGAAAAAAATTGGTTGAAGAATTCGACATAATCAAGTCTCAAGCTCCCGTTCATAGGGAGCTTCCTACCCCCTTTGAGGATTTTGCCTTCTCCTCTGTGGTGGTGCCTGTGAAGTCTTTCTCCCCACTTAATGCAAGTCTATAAGCCACAAAGAAAAAGAGAAAATACTGATGGGTGAGTTCAGTTTATTTTTATGCAAAACACTCACGGTATTGGAATTGGTATCGGACCATTCCTATGACTATCGGGATCAGCGGTATCGACAATATCGGCGGTTTCGGATCAAAGTATCGGTTTTTTGGTATAGATAAACAAATGAGTATAAATATTTTAGAAAAATATATATATTTAGGCATAATTTTAAGTATTTACAGTGTCATTTCTTAGTAGTTTTGAAATTGAATGAAAAAGTAGTCACCCTTGCCGATTGGTTTACATGCGATAGATAAGTTTTCTTCTTTTACATGCTTTTACAACCTTACACCCTTGTTGATTGGTCTTTTTCGTTCAATTATTTTTGCCGAATTGACCGGAAAAGAGACCCTCAATGTCGATATCGGCCAGCATTGATCGAGACATGCCAAACCATATAGGTATCGGACGTATCGGATTGGTATCGGCCGATACTGCAAACTATGGTTCAGACCAGATCATCGTTTAACATCATTCAAGCCCTCTACCATCAGAACGCCGCGGCTGTATATGGAGCATGAGAGAGCTCCAGAAAAGAACTGAAAAGGTTATGACAATTGGCTGTCAACATCAAGTTCCCTCTTTACTGGTGCCATTGCTAGCCAAGTTAAGCTATTAACAAGAAACAGCCTTGCCATAAAACGTAGAAGGTCAGTTGGCAGACTTTTTGGGCATGCATTTTAATTTTTTAAGCTTATCCAACCAAGATAATATCCATGTTGCCTGGACTAGAAAAGAGTGCAAGGGGGTAAGACGATGCGATCTAAAAGGGTGCCCTACTAACAGGAGGCTTCTGCTAATGCAGAGTCTAGGGAGGGTCAGGAATCAAGATGATACAGTTTGCTATAAGAATTGCAGTTCTCTCTAGACACTAAGCCAAAGTGAAACTTCTTACCTTATATACAATGAGAAAACATAAGGAATATCCGAGAACTGTACGCGATATTTAAGAAACCTAAAGCTCTGAGTTAGATGCATTAAAGGTGTTTAATTTGGAATTCTAATCATTGCGCAGTTCTTCAAACAGTAATCACAAAAGCAGAAAAAAGAAGAAGATAAAGATCAGAAACTGACCGCTGCTTCTAGTAGTTCACGTTTTGTGACATCAAGAAGGCCAATGAAATCCAGTGATTGTAACTGTAAACATATTCTTGATAGCATCAGTTTTTCAGACTAACACTTATATCATCATTATATTGATTAATGTCACAGAAGCTAATTACTGAAATCAACAAACAGTAACTGAATTTATCAATAAGAAATAATACAAGCATATGTCGGCATTCAATCTATGATCCCCCAATCAGTCTACATGTTAAAAAGGGTTAATGTATGTAGCACCACATAAACTTATTCAAATTGCCAAAGTATGCATATTCAAGGTAAAAAAAAAACTCATTCCTCTGACATCGATACACACTGCAACCCGACATTTATAAATAGAATTTGTAGCTGATCACTACAGAGAAGAGACTAGATTGGGAATGATTTAATTAATTCATCCCAGCTCCAGGTGAAGCAATATATAGGAGATGCAAAAGTGGACAACTAGTACTAATTGTCCACTAGTTAGCAAATCACAACTAGATTCAACAAAAACAACAAAGCATTTCTCCCAAATTTTATGGTCAGTTGTTTGAATCCTTTTGCTCCATTCAGCTTTGTTAAGGGCCATGTTCTTTGTAATACTAACCAAAATCATATCATTCTTTAAAACTTCAATCGAAATTCATTTAGGCCTACCTCTAGTCCTAATGGCTCTTTTAACTACTATTTTATCGCTCCTTAACATAGCATCTTACATGTCCAAACCACGTAAGACTATCTTCTCTCATCTAATAAAAGAAAAACATACAACATTCAGAAAACACTCTTCTAAACTCTACCACAACCCGGAGCTTAGATGAAATCAAATCCAGCTTGAAAAAAACTCGTAAATACGAGAGAGAGAGAGAGTTGGAGCCATCTTGGCAGCGAAAATGTGAATCGAGTTGAGGCCATCTAGGCAATAAGAAAGTAAATTACAGGAGAAGCAGAACCCATAACACTTTTGAGAACATCTCATGCCAATTCCTTGGCTTCCTGGTATCTCCCACCCATTTAGTGAGAGTTTCCTTCAGGATCCTGTTGTGGTTACTACCTGGCCGTTTGCTTGTGCATAATACGGTGTAGAGTGTAGCATCTTTACATCGTACCCCCAAAAAATGCTTGAACCTTTGTCGGTGAATATTGACCCCTGATCAGCCGTTATGCTTTCGGGTAGGCCGAACCTGTGAATGATGTACTCCTCAATGAACTATATTACCGCCGCCCGATTAGCCACATCCAAAGGTTTGGCCTCAACCCACTTTGTAAAGTAACCCATGGCTACTATATTAAAGGTGTGCCCTTTGGAAGACGACGCGTGTATTTGGTCGATCAAATCCATTGCTCACCTTCTAAAAGGTCAAGGTTTGACAATAGGGTGCAATTCATCGGCCGGGGTATACTGAAGTGGACCATGCTTTTGACAAGGTTGGTATCCCCTAGCATATATGATACAATCAACTATAATGGTCGGCCAAAAATAGTAATACCTTCTGATTAATTATCTTAATTTGACGCCTGTTTGGCAGGCTCCACATATTCCTTCATGTATTTCAGACATAATATCTTTAGCCTCCTCCAAGCTAACACACAAAAATAAGATGCCATCATAGCTCTTTTATACATGTCAATTTTCTAGGATGATGTATTTTAGAGCCAGCTGTTTTGAGTTTCTGATCGACCTTTGGATCAGGGTTCCACAAAATTCAATGATAGGACACCTCCAATCATTCAAAGGTACGTCCAGCTATGTTGTATTGGACGCTAGGCGAGGCGTGACGACGCGCTAGACGAGGCGAGGCGACATGCCACCCGTCTCGCCTAGGCGTCCGTCCAGGATTCGCTGCTCTTGAATAAAAAATTCTACAATTATGTATACAACAAATATGTAGTATAACTAATAAACAATAAACATTAAGCAATAAGCATAAAAGTAATATAAGAAACAAAAAAAAATAATAATAACCAATATTCAACATCAAGTAAAGATAGTAAGCATAATTGGACGACCCTAGGCGAGTCTTTTTTTCCCCGGGCGACCCTAAGCGGGACGCCTAGGCGAGAATCGCCTCACCCAGAGAAAATTTCCCCAGGTCGAGGCGAGTCCTCTCTAACTTGCACGCCTAGTCCGCCTAGGCGTCGCATATGACAACATAGACGTCCAGGATAGCTATATTTCACCATTTGCAATGAAGTCACAAGATTTTCAACATTGCACTGAAAATCTTCTAGTATTACCAACTAAAATCTCCCAGGATAGCTATATTTGCAGCCTCCAAGTTTACCAGGATCTCTAGACCCAATATCAACCGCCCATACTCGGACTGATTATTACTTATTAGTACACTATGAAACTAATCACACAGAAAATCATCTTTCAAAACCAATAGGAGAGATGATTAACTATTCTCGCACCGACTGGATGGCTACCAAACAGGGCCAGGTGTGTGATTTGTCCTTGTTTCTTAAAAAGATCAAAAGAGGGGAAAAGAGGGGGAAAACTGGAAAAGAATATTAGAACATGGAGGATAAATTTGTTAAGCCTACCAACACTTCATGCTGTCAACTTCAATGGAAATGTCAAACTGGAGATGGCTACCAAACAATCTATATTTCTTGGATGGGGAAAAATATCATCATGATCTATGTAATTCAAGTCTTCTCCAATAAGAATGAGGCAGATTAGTGCAAGCAAGGAAGACTAATTCATCACTGCATGTTAGGATTGTACCCGAGCTAATTATGTGACTGTAGTCACTGTACACATACTTGCTTAGGAGGCTGATTAATGCAAAGTATGGAGAAATCTCTCTACAGGCAAAGACCACAAACTAGAAAACAAGCAGAAGAATGAACATGAACTGTCTCCTCTAAACTAAAAAAGTAAAAACTTCATTAATTAATCACAGAAATCTAATGGTCTAACCAGTATTGTCCAACAGGATTATGAGGATTGAGGAAGAGATTTCGTCAACCAAGACGGCAAAATAAACTTGAGATGAGAAACAAACCAGTATGGTTAATGCCATATGTAGATCATTTTCACTACCATTAGGCACACTGCTGCTTCGGATACTGTTCTGGTTCTTTCTTGAACAATCCAGAGCTTCCTTTGCTATCCTGTAAGTGAAGGAGAGCCGGATAAAAATTATAAAGCTAATGATTAAGCTATTTAGCTACTTCTGTAAGCAAAACCAGGGAAAGGTTGAATATAACCAAGCATGTGTTATATCAACTATTGAATTTATTAATATATTTATTCAGTAATAAAAATCTTTTTAATGATATCTGCAAAGGAAAATAATTAATCAAGTAATCTTCATTTTCACATTTGATGAAACCAATGTTAGATTAAGCGGTTTTCATTACACGCTAGGTCCATGACAGATTGCCAATAAATCTGATTACTCTCCGAGTAATCTCAATCAGGCGACCACCTGGAATTTTCAATTACTCAGCCAGACAATTAATCGAATTAAGCGGCTGATTACTCGACAAATTAATTACCAACTAATATTATAGGTGGTTTAAACTGCAAATCACATATTCAAAGGACTAAAATTGCTAAATTTATCATGAAATTAGGCTAATTTGCATAGAAATATAATGAAATTTTTTCTATAATCATTTTAATACCACGTACTTCTCTCGTATACATGGATACCATGAACTCTATAAGTATTTGCACTTTGATACCGTCTGTTAGTCCACAGTCAGACTTAACAGTCCCGTTCGTTTTAGGTGTTAGAATAATATAAATATATAAACCACAACCCTCACTACAACCCATAGATCATATCATTGCAACATAGTAACATCTCCTATCCATGCTATTCGGATCATTACTGTAGGTGGCTTTAGGGTGAAGTGTGAAGGATTTATGATTATATTTGTTAATACTAAAAGTTCCTCACGTACACGTTCCTATTCATCATGTTCATTGTTAAAACAATCTATGCACTCACATACAGAGAATGTGAGACAATGCTGGCAACAAGTGCATAATCCATGTTCCAGTATTATACATAGAAATACTTATATTTCACTGCTAGTCTATAATATTGCACTCCAATGAGACTAAATACCCAACCAGATCCACTCACACGTCATGTAAAGGTATGTGTGACTACAGTCACATGGATAAAATGATTATATTCAAAGAATTCTACCAAGATAAGGACAAAAGAACTATATTTTAACGTATACATAGAAAAACTTTTATCAAGGTGCAAAGTGTATGGAAAAAGAATTAAGTTCTGAACTCCTGAAACACTTTAACCTGACTATAGTAGCATACTCCATTATAAGAGGGAAACAGGAAGGTTCTTAACCTGATTGCGTTATCAACACTAAGTTTTGCTTTGTCAAGTTCAGCTCTTGCTTCAGTTATATTTAGCTTTCTCAGGCGGTTAGTATTGAGGACACCTAGCCTTGCCAAATGAAGCATATTAGCAGCCACCTGAAATAAAAGAGTACCAAGTTATATGACATGCTAATCATTTCCTACAAAAAGTGAAAACAAAGGGTTCAAAAGAAATAAGGACCAAGGCAAATCATAAGAAGCAATCATAGTCAAAATCATGTATAATTTTTTCCTCCACCTTATTGGAACAATGATGAATTGACAAAGGCTGCAAATGGTTCAGCTATAGTTTAAAAATTAGTAACAAGCTTCTTAAGGAAACCAAACAACATTGTTTGACCAACTAATATCATGTATGATAATAGAATATTTATTGAATATGTTAACTATTGCAAGTGTTTAAATTATGTTCTTGGATTAAATTAGTAAAATTACATTCGTAGAAAGTAGTATCTTAAAAAATGTAGGGTAGATCTTGTTACAAAACACTTCTAGAGTCATTTATTACTACTCGCAATACGTGAAAAGACACCTAATTGAAGCAGTGTAGATATATAACGAAAAATAATAGATTACGTGTATTACCAAGGACTTACTAGAGTATTCCAACAATTCATAATTACTTCAAGGGTTATTTACACTAACCATCCCTATGTTTTTGGTTTATAACAAGGGGTACCCCTGCTTTTAAACAAATTACACTGACCACCCCTGCTTTTAAACAAATTACACTGACCACCTCTCCCTTTAGAAAATAAAAATAAAAATAGGGGTAGTTAGTGTTACATTTTTTTATTTTTATCTTAAAATAGGGGTACCCCGTGTACTAAACCAAAAAGTAGGGGTGGTCAGTGTAAATAGTTTAAAAGTAGGGATACCCCGTGTTATAAACCAAAAACATAGGGGTAGTTAGTGTACATAACCCTTACTTCAAATTATATATGTTGGAGTCAAATTGTCTCCAAGAACAAGAGAATGTCATGTTCAATATAGGCTTATCGTCACCAATTAAGTTAAAATACTACCTAGTTCTCTAATTCAATCTATTTAACAATACTTCCGTCAGCAAAGGTCCATTTGATGCTCCCTAGAACTCATACAATTGTACATAGATACAGTCAGATTATAAAAATGTTCAAAGTGCAGAATGGTCAGGTTATCGTGTTAGAATATTGGTTCTGACTAGATTCCCTACAAAGATAGGGCCACTACCTACTCATACATGTCAAGGTTTGTCATAACTTTTACAGACCAAGAAGCAAATGAAGCTTTTGCATTTGTTGCAACAAGTAGAGAAGACATCCATCTATTACTCATTGAGAATGGGAAATAAGAATTCAAAGATATATCCCTATGTTCTCGAAAGAATAACATGATAGCTTTCTGCCACCAAGCCACAATAGTATGGATGATGGAATAATCCATTATAGGTGACAAGCCCTCGTTTTCAACATTGAAGGTAGATAATAGCATTTGACTTTGTCATGTTAAAATATTTGAGCTCATTTACACTGAATAATATATGCTTTGTCACCAACTCCCACATTGCCATAGAATATCCAAGTCAACAAAATCCAGTGGCATGACATAAGAAAGGGACCCAAAGTCAATAAATAAACTGGACAGGATAACAAGCAAAGCCTTCATAACAAAGTGGCGGAAATACTAAGTTGTATAAGAATCAGGGCCGGCCCTGAGCTCATGGAGGCCCAAGGCGAAGTCCCGAAATGACCCCTGTACATAATGTGAAGAAAAAAATTAACTAAAATAAAAAGATAACAAAAATATTGCTATCGAGATTTGAACTAAGGACCTCTAGTGTATAAGGCTAACATGATAACCACTACACTACAAGTCTTTTAATTTAAGGGTAGCCCGTAGTACATCCTTATTCTATTTTAGATATGCCCATGTTGGTACCCCTATAATCTTTGGGCCCTGGGCAAGGCCACCCCTGATAAGAAAAGAAAATACAACAAAGCCTTCGTCCCAAAAAAATTTGGATTAGCTGTTTGAATCATTTTCTTCCACTCAGCTCCATTGAGGACCATGTCCGCTGTAACATTAGCAAACCTATGGTACAGACTCGATCCAAATTTGTTTAGGCCTACCCCTAGTTCTAGCGGCTCCTATGACTAATTTCTTATCACTCCAAGCTGGTGCATCTAATGGTCTACATTGCGCGTGTCCAAACAACATGAGCCCAGTACCTGGAAACCTGATGTCTTAAATGAGCTATGGTCAAGAGCCCGTCGGTTAGAAACTGATTCATGATTGAGTGTTTATTTCAGCCCAAGACTAGAAAGCATCCACCCTACTAAAAGTTCAGGAGAACCCAATGGATTAAAGAGGATCCTTAACTACATATTTTAGGCATCCCAGAACTCTAGTAAAAGAATTTTGGCCTTAGAGAACAAAACCTTTTAGCAAACAGTTAGTATCAGACCTAAGATTCCAATGTAACTTCCCCAGTGTTTTGAAATATGAAAATTGCACAGGTCCATGGAAAATAAAACACTGTTGCAATGAAAATGATACTTTACACGATGAAATTTGTTGGCTCTTGTAATAAACTTTGACAGAGTGACATAGTTTGAGTGGGATAAGAGGAGTAATTAGCCAACTTGGGACAGTATGGCGATTCGGTGGGAGAATGATTCTCGCAACAACATTGGGCAAGACTAATTCATGATTTGGCCAGGCAAGGTTGTATTATATCAGCAAGGCGACAAGGCAGACATAGGCATGACGAGCAGGATCGACTAAATGCCTTCAATGCTTCTCCTTGACCATGAATTTTGGGACAGTGTGCATTCTCAGAGAAGGAGCAACTCGTCAAACTGAACAAATCTCATATAATGAAGCTCATCCCAGACGTCATCCTTGACTGCAATAGATTACAATTACAGCAAATTAAGCTCACTGGGAGATTTGAAAGTTATTGGAGTAATATCCCTATGCATTGGGGCTTCTGGTAATTATCATAATGGAATAAGGGAGGATTTGTTTAAACAGTTTTAGCTTGAAAAAAAAAATTGAAATTCATCTATTTCCGGCAGATGCGCAAGAATCATAGGTCTGCTTATAACCTGAGCTTAATAACTTCCCATGTTACACAACCTTCTAAAAGAATCAAATAAATAAAAACAATCATCTCTATTTGTGATTAGAATCAGCATTACAGTTTCACATTCCTGAAGATCATTTTCTCATTAAGAAACAGATCTTCCTAGATTTACAAGATAAACATTGGTCCTTCACCATGAGAGAAGTTAAATTCAGATGGGGACTTAGATAACCTTACTAGCATGTCAAAATACACCATTCGATCTACGCTCTGACAAAATCTAAATCTATTAGACACATGAAATAAGCAAACACACAAGTCATGTTTCCAATGGAATTATAAATATCTTGTAGTTGCTTAGTTAAGCTACAAAAAAGTTTAAAAACTGTCCATCTGTAAATATTAAGCAGCATCTTTTGTCAAGTAGTTACTACGGAAACTAATTGGCCAAACATATTGACACACAAAAGATTATAGAAAAGAGAAACAAATCCAGAGAAATAACTATGAAAATAACTGTTGATTTAACAGAATGCTGATATATATAATTATATATGTCCAATTCAAATTAATAAATGAAAGTTTCACCGTTAAGTAACAAAGTTGACAAATATGATAAAAAGCAGAGAGTGAATGTGACATAAAACAAGAGAGAGAGAGAGAGAGAGAGATCAGACCTGAATATGATTCTCTGGAAGAATCTTTTTTCTGGCTTCGAGACATCTGAAAGCAATGTTCACCATCATTAGTTGGCCACGACGGATGATACCAAGTATACAGGAATTGGTAATAGCCATAGGACAAGTAAAGCAAACCTTGCCAAGAGATCCTTTGCTTCAGTTAAGTTCCCAAGTGCCTGGAGGGTCAAGGCCAGCCCTTCAGCAGCGACTACAGTATCTAATGAACCCCATCCCTAAGAAACATCTTCACCAGTTAATAAAAGAAAGAGCACTCGTGTAAGATAAGAAAATGGATGGAACTAGGCCAGCAAACATATAATAATGAAAATCAATAAAAACAAGACACAATAACATAACTAGCTAAGTAAAACATATATTTATTCTTTAAAGACCAACATGAATAAAACAATTAAAATAATATCAAGAAAGTAAATTCTTACTTTCTTATTAATTACCTTGGCATGCAAACTCCATTCAACATTTTAGACTTCACACCTTCATCATAAATGGGAACTGGCAAACAGCAAGCATGTGTTGTTTATAGTTGGAAATATAAGTTTAGTTTCTACTGCTTTTACATATTTAAACATGCATTATGTATAAGTTATTTGTAGTTGCGATCGCACAAGAATATTTGGTAGTCAAAATTCAGTTATCAGATGTTAGGATTTTGGATAGGATTCAAACTGGTCAGATTTAGTTAGCCAGTGTAAATGGTCTTTTAGTTGGAAAGAGAACAGGCCACTACATGCTTATAACATGTTAGGCTTCTCCATCAAAATAGCCAATCCTGTTTGAGTTGACTTTTGAGGATTTTCCTAGAAATTGTTTCTCTTAATGCTATATACTCAAAAATCTACACATTGTGCTCCAGTAAACCCAAATATCCCACAGACTACCCAATTTCCAAACCAATTCTTAAATCTGCTCTCATGTTTCCTGACATCTTTTTCTTGAAGCATAATCATTGCAAAGCACCATGTCATGGCCACATACTTCTAGTGGACTTCAGTTGTTTGTTTGTGTGTGGTCTATGAGAAGTGCCATCTTTTGTTATCCTAACATTATGGGAGTCATGTTGCGCTAGGTTGCCCTTCTTTTACTACGAAGCATTTAATGGTGACAGATCAGATGAAATGAATAAAACAAGTCTTTTTGAAACTTTCATAACGATAAACAAGACGCAAGAGAGTCACAGATGGCATATCTGCATAGTGTTGCAGGACTTCATAAACTATTGTTTCATGAGGGTAGGATCTTTTGACTAAACAGTTAGCCCCATATATCTTGATCTGAATGTATCATATTCATGGATCAACATCTTTCCAACTTTGTCCATTTTAGATTTGATAGCAAAGCTCAGATAATAGAAGTTTGAAGTGCGAAAGTTGAGGGTTTCATATTGACTTATGGAAACTGAATGTACGGTGGACCAACTACCAAGTGCTGTACATAACAAGATTGAAGTTTCAAACATCACGGACAAGATAAAGATGAAATGGATGATGCAGTGGTGATATAGTGAGAGATGAAGAAGTAGCTAATAAAGTTTCAATTTGACATTATTGAGCCTTCTGTTTATTCTTCTTGTTGCTCTTTCTTCTACATTTATACTTTCCATATCTTCTTTCCTTTTTTTCCTTTTTTCCTTCTACTACTTTCAGATTTTCTTCTTGTTCTTCTAATCTTCTTCCTCTTCTTCATAGTCACCTGTATCACTTTGGACAACTGAGCCACCACTGACCACACCACCAGCACAGTCTTGAATGGTGCTATGCCAAACATGTCGTTGAATTGAACTTACCGCTGTCAAATAAGCCACTACCGGCGACTCCACCACAAGATGGAGCTCCACTGCCCAATTTCATTCTGTGTCACACATCATCAACTTCATCTTCATCACCCACTCGTCACATCAGGGAAAGAATGGTGGGTTGCGGGTCTCCTGGGTGTGGTATTTTGATAGTATATATATTTAATGCGTAAACAGGTCTTGTCAGGTTGTCCTGTTATTTCTCAGTCGGGTAATGGGTCTGGGTCGCGCATTAAAAGGTCAAACCGAACCTGACTCAGTGTGAACCCAAACCAATCGTATCCCTACTCTAAACTGAGAAAGGATCTGAGAAAGTCAAATTTTATAATCACTTGTCAAGCTGACATCAAGCGGTCTCAGTAGTTGCCAAATTTTGACAATAGGAACTTAATTATGGATGAAAGTGGGGTTTGCTATAAACCTGCAAGACCAGTTGGCAGGTGGGAAATATACTAATTGGTTGTTATATAAGCTCATGCAACCAAGGAGCAAGGTATGAACATAAGTTAATTATCCATTTACTAGATACTATATTGAACCAAAATCTTAACCTTGTACGCCTTGATTGACTCGCAAATTGCAAAAGAATTTTAAAAGACTAATGAATACACATACCTTTGAAAGTTCCAAGGTATGTAACATCTTTCTTTGCACATTTTCTGCTTCAACTAGCTGATTAGAACTTAGCAACATCTGCAAGAAAGTAAAGTATTGATGAAATAGATTTTAAATCATCTTTTACATATGAATGTTTATGCTTGTTAACTAAACATTACATTGAAATATAACTGGTGAGATATTCCTTACCTCAACACCCCGGATACAACCCAAATGCAGGAGAAATATTATTAATTTAAAGAGGAGGATATTCGACAATGTCAATATTTAGAACTTCATCCCAATTCTCTACAAACTTAAGCCATGACATGTCAGGAATCCAAATTAAGACGTTATATGAGACCCTTGGGACAGTTTCCATTACTAAAACATGTGCAGTAGAGTATTATGCTCTCATCTTATTTAAAGGAAGAAAAAAAATGCCTATGTCATGACATTTCACAGAAAAAGATGTTCGAAGATAAGCTCATGGATTTAATAGATGATGATCACAGATCCTGAACCAACTAAGTGAACCAAATTATTTGGTATGTGTTAGGATGGGTAGATCAAGCTCAATGGAAAGCATGATATTAAAAAAATATAGTTGTTTCAAAATATCAACAATAATATCAAGAAGACATAAATAGGGTCTCGAGATCGCTATCCCTAATCCATGAGATTCAACTAGGACACTCAAACCTTAATCTCTCCACTTCGTATGAGAAAGTCTCTAATCATTATAGACTAAGGCCCTCAATTGTTCTTAAGGAGAAAAAACAGATAGGAAAATTTACATAGAATAGTTTCAAGTTTTTCCTTAGGCCTTAAGGAACTTGGATTGAGGGTGTAACGAAGGATATGGTTTTTGTTAATGTTACAAAGGACACGGACCTTAACAAAGTTGAGTGGAAAAGGAGTCAAATAGCCAACCGAAAAACTTGGGATACAGGTTATGTTGTTTCTGTTTTTTTTTGGTTCTTTTTTCTTAAAAGTTTTCTTGCTTCACTTATATTATTGATAAGATCTCATTTATCTTCTGGATAAGATCCTATCTTGTCTCAAACAATTTTATCTTATCTCATCTTATGGCAGTCTTGTCAATCTTATCATATAAAACTAACTATTTTAGATACAGGAGCGTCCAACATCAAATGTGATAAGATATTTATCTAAATGTTACGGTAACAATAATTGTTTAGTTCAATAACTATCAATTTTATAAGAAATAATATTGCAAAATGCAAATTATCCTACATAGTCAATCAAGATGAAATGATTGCACATTAAATTCAACCATGAGCCATAAATTTTACTTTTGTGGATAGGTTGTATAGGCCTTCCTTGACAAATGATCCACAACACTAATCAGTCAAGTTTCAAGATTCATCACTTAAGTCCCAGTATGTGTGTTAATTTGGACCTTTCCAGCAGCTAACACTTTACATTAACCATTGGGCATATTAGTTATCTTCCAACACTTGAGTCGACGTTGTAACTCTCATACCGTTGCCCAATCATGAATGATGATTGGCTAATCCAATAAAGACTTGATAATATATGTTGTGAAGTTTGCACATCACAGTGTATCACAATTCACGGTATCAAGGGAAGCTATAAGGGAGAAGAAACAAAATGCAACAGGAAGCAGTGTTGTAGATGTCGGCCGACATGGCCGTTTTGAGGGGGGAAACGACATATATCGGACCAAAATGTCCTTTATGTCATTTTGTAAAAATTCAGCCAATATTTTCGAACTTTCTGATATTTTTGCCGATATGTTATTTATTTCTCAGTCGACATTTGAAGAATCTAGATTTTGTGATTTTGGGTCTCATTTGATTATCAAAACGGGTTAAACCCGTAAGAAATAACAAACCCCCTATAAAACCCTTCCTATCCTCTCTATCTCATCTCTCGATCTGCAATATGTTGTTGTTGCTGCCTCTCTCGCTCTCCTCTCTTGATTTGCTATATCGTCTCTCTTTCCTCTCCCGATTTGTTGGTGTTGCTCAAATATTGGTTGGCGAGGCTCCACTCCAGCCACTCCAAGCTCTACTCTAAGTATACCTCAAATTAAAAATACTTAATCTTAAATTATTCGATATTTGTATTAGAAATTAGATGTCCGCATGACATTTAGGTTACATAATATATAAAATATTACAGATTTATGGATATCCGACATTTTAAAATGTCCCCGACATCCAACATTACAAATCGTAATCTGACATTACCCCGACATACGACATCAACAACCTTGATAGCTAGTAAAGCTTCCTAAGTTAAATATTCAAGAAGCTTCATTGAAGCATGAAGAAGTTACTTCAAGCAGCCAAAGGCAGTCCAATAGGTTCATCACTGCAAGACGTCAAATGTTATGTATGTTCAGTCTTTTCTCTTTGGTGTGAATATATGTAAAATGCATGGTAGTAGAATGTGATGGCACGCACTAGGTTAAAATGAGTTAATAAGATAAACAAAACTTGCATTCAACATAATAGTCAAATAACGTACGAGCAAGAAAACATAATATTCTAAAAAATGAGCCTATAGTTCAAATAAGCATAAAAGAGTTTGATACTCTTGCATTGAGAAATATTCAGTAAAAAACATTTACGTTGACCAAGGGTTCACAAATTCAATTCTAGGATTATCCTCAACTGGTTATGCACATACTCTATTACTGTAGTGCACAAGTCATCTCACTCGAAGCACAAGAATTGCATCTTATCAAATTAAGCATGCATTTGACCTGCTCCAGCCTGCCACCTAGTACTAATTAAGTCATATATTGAGCTACAGAAAATACTTCGAGGAAATTCCTGATACTTTAGAAACTAGACTTCTAAGGCACTATTCAATTATTTCAAATAGTCCCAAACTATCAAAATTATCAAGGTCAAATTTTCATTGCACAACAGGATGTCTGCAGGTCACTCTCTCTGTTTCAGTCAAGCAGATGCTTACTCTATCAGCTATAACTTGAGGAAAAGACCTCATCTTGACTTGATTTATGTTTTGTTAGAACCTAAACTTTCGGGGCTTCATTTCATGTGTTCACATTTTTACCAAATTATAATCATATGAAGGTAAAATTTGCATCACAAAACTTTACCAGTATACAAAACTTAGTATGTTGAGTTTGCACTTTGTAGGTCATCTGGAGGATTACTGGATCATTGGGAAATCATCTGAAAATAACAGAGTTCCAGATGATTGGCAGATGGTCCATTGGATCATCCACAAGACAACCCTTTATATGAGAAGGCAGAAACTACCCGTTTTGGCTCTTATTGTCCCTCTGGGACCGAAACCAAGACCCCCGCTTCCCTACCAAAGATAACCTGTTTACCAAGTCAAAAGATCCTAGACTCATTTCTTCACATAAATTAGGCCCTTAAGGGATCCCTTCTCTGGTACGAGTATTTCTTGAATATCATCCTGAAACAAGTGTTCCTTTTTCTCCTAATATTATACCTTATTAGACCATTGGCCTCCTCTGGAGGAGTTGAGCAAGTCATTTCCCTTTGTCACTTAGTGGAGGAGAGTTCCACGGATAGGGAAACCCTAGTGCACCAACCATTATTGTTACTATCCTCGAAAGAAAGGAACCAATGAACAGGACTAATGTGTTAGCACAGACCAAAATTAGGTCAGGATTTAAGGACTTAATTAGCAAATCTTACATAAATGAAATTAGTTTATAAGATATATACTTAAGACAAAGGGAAAACGAAAAGTTCACTCCAGCTAGCATGCCAACTTGGAATAATGACATACAAACTTAATAATAGCCGACTCTCCTACAACTGTTTCCAAAAGAATAGCTTTACAAAGGATTCTAGTATTCTACTTTTCAGGCAAGGTTGTCTTATGGCCTTGACTACAGACATGTTAACATTATCAAGTATTGAAAAACATTTAACTGTATTATTTCATAGAAAAATATAAACTAACAGTATAGATGGTACATTCACTTGAAGCGTCTTCATAGACTCAAGGAGCATCCTCATTTTACAATTATCTCTATTCGCTTGAAGCGTCTTCATAGATAACCATGTAGAATGATTTAAAGTTACCTCAAGTTTTGCTTTAGACTTCAGTGTGTCATTAAAAGTAATTATATTTCAACCATGTTTGCAGTTTGATACAATATTATCAATCAAACTTGAAAAGTTTATGAATCTTTCAGAATTCATTTGTGTCGATTAGCACTTAAATATGCATTTCTGAAGATTTAGGATGTCAACTTGTTCGAAAACACACAAGACTTGAGTATTCCGTTTCTTGTTTCCGTGAAGCAGCATCCAGGTTTGCGTTTCTCATATTTTAAAAAACTCCTGCTACTTGGGTAAACTTTAGTTCTTTCGAAGAAGACGTTGATTTAAAGGCACCAAAATAAGAATTAGATTGGCTTCGCTAGAATGTTAGTCACATTTTCATACTTCATTTAAAGAGCTAATGAGATATTAGCATATCATAGTATATCTTCAAATTACAAGGACTACATAGAATGAACCGACTTAATGTTTCTAGAAGATGACCAGAATCAATGAAACTAGCATGTTTCTCCATTAAATTTGAAGTTCCATAATTATCTACTCCTCTATCTAAAGAGGGTACAGATGGTCAAAAACTTCACATACAGTATAAAGTATTTCATCATATATATAGGTAAAAAAAAAGGGTATTATGTTAGCGAAGTCGTTGAACTATAAACCAAAAGGCAGGCAAAAAGGCAATAATATAGAATCCAAGAAGTGAGACAAGTATACTGCTGCAATGTATTAGAAGAATGGCCGGAATTAAAGAATGCTTGTAAATAAACTCACAATACAGTCAATGTTGCATGGGGAATCACACTTAATTGATGTATCGGTAATTTATTACAATGATTATACCATAAATTTCAACATTGCCTGAAAAGGAGTAGGTAATCAAGAACAAATGTATAAATGTTGATTTATTCAAATAATTTAATTATTACTATCATGATTTATGCAGAAGATGTATTATGTATAAATATTGTTTTCCTATATCATTTAAAGGGTGAACACATATGAGGAAATCGAAGCAAGAGCAAGATAACCATGAATTTACCTGAGAAAAGTACCTCATCCTCCGAATACAAGTTGTTGTTTCCCCTAGGCCATTTTCCTAGAATATTGACCATTGACGATCATCAGAACTTACATAATCTAACTAATCAAGGCATGTCAATGGTCATATAAAGTAGAAATGCTTTGAAGAACCTCTAGAATCCTAATAGATTCTCGAATAAGAGTCTCTGAATCCTTTTCCTTCCCCTGTAGGTGCAGCACCTGATAGAAATCAACTTGTAAGTTCCCAATAGTATGAATAATAGCATATTCAGAATGGATCCAGATAACAAAAACATCTGCCAAATATAAAGGAAGACGGGAAATATTTTAACTAGCTTGCAGCTATAGCAAAACTTACTTTCACTAGAACAGATCAGAATTGTTGTTAAGCCCACCCAATTATACAAATAGTTCGGACAAGCTTGATAATAAAATAGCTAAAAGGAGACTTGATGGTTTTTATTCTATGGCTGAAACTTTGTAAAAGATGAAATTCTAAATGTTTTGTGAACATAATCAAACACTTGATAAATACATGAACCCGAGAAGACTATAACTACACAAAGAACAGTGTGGTAAATGTGGCGTACCCGGTAGTTTGCAAGATCAATGAAACAAGTTTCGCATGACATGCAAAATTAAGGTTGCAACTTAGATTCAGCTAATTCTATGTACCACCAAATAGAAGTGCTTGATGGTTGCATATAATTAAATAAAGCGACAGAAAAACAAAACAGTCAATATGTCCAATATAAAAGCCCATAGCCTCAAAATACGTATAACATAGTATTGTGGGTACTAAACAGTCCAATTAAAAATGGTACTTATAAATAACAGCGGAAAACCTAAATGCAACTACTAAATAAAATCAGTATCAACTATGCACAGAAGTATGTCATAGGATATCCTACTTACTTCCAGAAAATTAGATAACAAACAATAATGGATAGCACTGCATGAAGAGTTTTTATGCACCATATAACTGTAATATCATCCAAGTCTTCTCCCATCAAAATGGGATCAGTTGTGGAGCACAATGCTACATAAAAGAATCGGTAGAAGTTTTTAAGGCCAGTTGTCAGCTAGACATCAACCGTCTATGCCGGTGCCAAATTCCTAGGGTGCAGCTATAAGAGGTGACCTACCATGTGATACAACTTACAAAGATAAAAGATTCACGGGCTATAGCTTTAGATGATATGTACATCACTACATTGTCAAAATTGGTTAAACAAACATGACATAATTGTGCCACGTTGGAAATCTCTCCTACAGAGCTACAGAACAGCTCAAATAATATGATGAGCATCGATATGAAATCTGGTATATAAAGCTTTGAACCATGACTGGAACCTTAAGCATGAGTTACACTGAAATGTCAACTATCTCAAGAAAGATCACCTAAGTATAACAAAATTGTTCTTGGAGGTCGACTACAGATGGCAATGAAGTTAAGAACTTACCGTTCCGAGATGATACATTGTATTCGCATAGTCCGGGTGGCCATGGCCTAGAACACGCCCCTCTATCTACAGCAAGAGATGTTTTGCAATAGCATTAAAAAAAATAAAATATCACATTTTGAAAAGTTAGGAGATAAATAAATAACGTAATTGAAGGAAAGAAACCACCATATTAGAAGGAACTAGGGAAAAGGCATACATATATGCAGTACCTTCAAAGCCCTCTGCCAAAAGAAAAACATTTTAACAACAAAACAGGCAGTCAGGAAAGTTTTTGCAGGATTAAAAAAAATTGCTAATAAAAAGCTAAAAAAGGCGCTTAAGATGATTAAGAAGGTATCATCACCATGCACAAATTGAATTGAGAACGTAAAAAATAAAATCATAAAGGTATACTGCAGTATTAAGAGAGAAAAAAGACTTGGCCCATAATAAGCTCATGCTAGGAAAATATTGCATCTCAAAGCAATAGACTGAATACAACTTTCAAAAGAAATAACTAACAAGCCTTCAAGAAAATGTCCAATATGTGGGTGAAGAGCAAGTTGGAAGTGGTTATGTTCAAGCATACGAACAACAATCTTAAACATGATGGCCGTAGCACAGCTGATATCCTGGAAACATTAACATTACGACAGCAGTGAGATTCAATCCAAATCTCATGCAAGAAAAAAATTGTATCCAAAAATTCGTCTATGCACTTTCTACGAAAGCGATTGCGACACCTGCTATCAGGAGCCTGGGTGGGGGCAACCCAGTAGTTGAGAATTTGGACTTGGGCAACCCCCTAGGTGATTGCTCTAATGGTCTAGGCCGGGCCGTCTAAGGGACAACAGTGCTAACCTACTTAGACGAGTAAAAAACTGTTCCTTAAAAGTAAACTTAGAATGGTCGGCACATCTGTAATAGATTGAATTGTTTCTAAAAAAAGACATGCCATCGCACGAGGGTTGACTCATCCTTCTCCCAACAAACTACTTCCTCCAGCTTTTTGTTGAAGAGGAAATACTTAGGATCTGTTTGGATGTCTGTTTTGGACCACTATTTTGAGTTTAAACTTAAAAATTGGTCCAAAACATGTTTGGCTGGAGCAGTCTCGTTTTTGCTTTCCCAAATTTTTTTGGCAAAACCAATGTTTCAACTCTCTTTTCAGAGAGCAGTAAGTTTCCGGAAAGAAAAAATCCTTTCCTTCCTCTCCTCCGAGTTCCAACTGTTGGGCTCCAACTTCCTTGAGGAGCTCTCCACCCCTCTCCGCCTAGCCGTTTCTGTTGCGGAGCACCGCTGCTACTTCCCCTCCTCCTCCTCCTCGGTGCCGATTAGCGTCGAAATCCTCCTCGTAACCTCAGCCGTAAACACCGGCGTCGCCACTCCTTATCACCGGCTTTCGGTCCCACGAGAAGAGCTCCCTCGTCACCGAGTTGGCAATGTTGCTTCCCCGACGTTGGGAAGCAGTTCAACCGCCGGCGAGGATGAGGGATGGCCGTCGGAGGAGATCTGAACGGTGGTAGTGCTCCTCCCGTGGGCGATGAGTACCGCGAGAGGCAGGGTGCGGACGAAGGCAGTTGCGGTCCTGGCCGAGGGCGTCAGCGGCGTGGAGCTTTGTTCGCGGGACGAGGACTTCGACCGACGGCGTTAGGCAACGTGGAGCTTTGTCCGAATGCGACTTCCAGTCGTGGTTAGCGGCGGAGCTTTCACCATTTGTCGCGGATGATGAGCGAGTTAAAGATGGCGATGTCGTCATTGTGTCGGAGTTGTGCTCATCGACTCGGTCGATAGAAGGAGCGATGGATTGAAGAGTGCAGAAAAGAGCAAGAGGTTGGTGTTGGTGGACGAAATTGAGTGTATGGAGGAATTCCCTCCCGTTTCAATTCAGGACACTTGGACAAGAACACGGTGTGTGGTAACACAGGAAACAGGACACGGTGTGTGGGAACACAAGGAACATAACACAAGATTTGAATGGAATACTATAGATGGACACAGAGGATTCAAGACACATAATATACTATGACACATGACAGATATTTCAAGAATTGCTTTATAAAATTTTACTCTTACTTTCTAAATTTTTTTACCGAACATAAGTTTTTAACTTTTGTTCTTAAAACTATTTTTCAGACGAAAGTAACCAAACACAAAGTCAGAATCTGTACTCTTAGAAAACAACTTTATAACTTCTTCTTTGAAAATAGTTTTGAAAACAAATTTTCAGAAAACTTAACCAAACGGACCCTTAAGGTCTCTAGTGAAAGGTAGCAGTAGAAACTTGCTAGTTTTCCTTAAAAGGCATCTTATATGGCCAAGGTTTAAAAACTCAACATTATCATTAGTCCCTCTCTGTGAGTATATGAATTGGCAGCTTGACAGTTTGGGATCACAGTTTCGGGTTTCGACACTTTGAAATAAAATTAAAAAAAATAAAAGCATGTTATTGCAATATAAGAAATAAAATGTGAAGCTCAAACATAATTTCATGATTATCTAGTGTAAATTGCACGAAGCCACATAAGATTTCACATGTCATAGTGTTCTTAAAACCATTAAATCAAACACACATGATAAATCTCTGTGGGATCTCTGTCCAAGTGGCGTCAGCCCCGGCCAGTCAGGTCTGTTGTTTGAAGGACAGTAATGTGGGATACACGAGCAAATTTGCTGAGATTCAGATTGTTATGGCAGCTCGTGATTCTCCAGTAGCGCTGTTTTTTTCTTGAACTGGCTAGCATCACAGGCACTGTCACGAGAAAATTACCTGCTGATCCAACGATGTTCATGCAAATACTGGCTAAAGAGAATACGGAAGCAGAGGGGAAGGTTAGGTGGGAAGGACAGCAGAGAAGATGACAGTAGAGAATTAAGGTTACAGTTTAGGATAAAAGCTGAAGGAGATTTAAAAAATGTAATTTAGAAAAACATGTACCTAAATTGTGGAAGTTTCCTGCAATTTACCCAATTATGTACATAGCTAGGTGTTGGTTTCAGTAGATAATAGCATGAAACCTATTGGTTTCTTTAAATTAATAAGCAACTTACCATGTCTAGGATTGAAAAAGTGATGAAATTCAAATCCTATCCAGTATATGTTTCATTCAATCCAGACAAATATTTGGCTAATGTCGAAAAGTTTTCGCCAGTTTTGGCTAATTTCGGGTAATTTCAGAAAGTTCCATCCAATATGACCTAATTTTGTCCAGTTTCAGGTAGAAACAGAAAGGGAAAAGTTAGTTGAAATATACATCATATATTGTACCATGCGAGTAACTTGAACTCATCGAACAAAAGAGTACAAAAAAGTGCTAGTTCATTGACATGTGTTGATACCTCATATGACATTTGAGCCTTGTCAAGTTTCCTCTGTGCAAAATAACATTGACCAAGGTTGTGCAAAGCAGCCCCTACACTGCAATAA
The DNA here is from genome assembly GCA_029216955.1 of Iris pallida. Taxonomy (NCBI): domain Eukaryota; kingdom Viridiplantae; phylum Streptophyta; class Magnoliopsida; order Asparagales; family Iridaceae; genus Iris; species Iris pallida. Next base: position 11,258,069 of record JANAVB010006397.1, on the reverse strand, counting down.
GCACATCATCATAGAAAGTGTAATATGTTCCCGACATTCACATTGAATTTGGTATCAAACGGCAGATATGCCCAAAAGGTACACAGAATGTTAAGAGTCTATTTAATATATATGGAATATAATAAAAACGCACCGTACATCATCATCCCCATACTCTTTCTCTAGAATAGCTATCGCTTCTAAATATAATGGCTCAGCTTTAACATATGCCTTTCTTACCCTGTAGAGCTCTGCCTGCAACAGCCACGTCGATAACAAATTGAAGGGATAGAATAATGCCAACAAGTCAAATTTCTTAGTTGAAGGCTCATTCATAAAGAAAAAAAAAAACTTTACAGCAACTAATATCATGCGATAAGCAAATAAATCCAAGTGGCGTATTGCGATAATGGATCTAAGATAGTAAGATAAACAAAACACACCAGGTACTAATAACATCTCTACTCATATAAGTTTGCTGTCTCGGTCACCTGACTCCCCTGATGGGCTGCTAAAAGATAAATGCGGACCAGTCACAAGACAGCCCTATCACTATAGTATTGTCAACTCAGTAGATATAAATAAACCCTCCATGGAAATGTTTAAACTTTAAAGTATAACCCATGTCAAAGAAGACTAATTATATGTCCTTCAGACAAAACAATAGTAAAACAAAAGACTTTATATACCTCCAGCCAGGTATTTGCATTATCAGTGAATAAGAAAAGTACTACTTGAATAGTTTAGCTCATTAATACATGAATATATTCAGATTCTTTCTACAGAACACCCATGTTATACCTCATGTATAAGTACACCTCCATAGCTCATTAATACATGAATATATTCAGATTCTTTCTATAGAACACCCATGTTATACTCATGTAGAAGTACACCTCCGATGTATACCCTTACAGATGTTACAACTACACCCGTACTATTTGTAAAGTCAAACCTGCTCTAGAATCTAGATTGCCTTTTTGCGTGCACATACTTATAAAACTAGCATTTCTACAGTCTGTATAACTCATTCATAATGCCAAAGCCTCCATATCCTACTTGTGACATGTAAACTGCACTTGGGAAAGATAGGGTGAACTATTACTATATAAAGGCAACGATAGTTGCCTAAGAGACGGGAAGGGAAGGCATGTCTGCCTCTTTTGTCCATTGACAAAGGTTAGATGTCATCATAGATAGATGCATGATCATTTTTCACAAAAAAAAAGTTTTCAAATTTAAAAGACTAGCTCGGACAATTTGCACCAATAATTAGCACATGGATACAAATATATCTATTCTACTATATAATAGGAAAACTTAGATGGTGAAACTTTTGAATTCCGAAAATACCCTTACATACTTATACTAATTAAAAATAGTTCATTAATTTTAATAAGGACAACTTAGTAATTAGGAAGACTACCCTTTGGTCTTCCTAAAGAGTCTTCCTAAACTAATTAAGAAATGTTAAAATACGTGCAAGGCACGTGCACATATGCTAGTTCTTTTTATATCTTGCATATATCCCTCTAAAGTAAAAAAAAAAAAATGAATAATGAAGCAACATATTTACATGGAACGTGCATCCAACAAGCTGAAATGTAGCTTAGTTAATCCTGGGGAAAAATCAATATGTAATACATATTGGTCAAGCTTAAATACCAAGATCAGACTCGTAATGTGTAGCAATAGATAATGGATACTTCAGTTTAAATTGTTTGGACTTCTCGCCAAATTCCTGTTATTTTTCACTCTTCCATTAAATGTATGTGACCACCGAGGCCTCTTTGGCCTTCTCTCGCAAGTCATCTACCATTGCATTTCACCATGATCTTAAGAGCGTTCAGATTCATTATATTTCAGTTCAACCACTATTTATATTTTATACATGATGAGTACATTATACAATTAATAATCGTACACGCAGCTACATGCTAAATCAATCTCTGGAAAAGATTAGAGTTCTTCAATAGCAAGGGAAGTTCATTTAGATTCACTATTCTTGGGAAAAGAAGAAAGGAAAGTGCTTATTCTGTAACTGGATGAGGAAAGAGGAAATAGTCTTGCAAAATTATTATGATATTAAAAACAAAAGCATCAGAATACCAACAAATCAATCACAAGGGATATGAATCTAATTCTTTAAACTAATATACCAGGTTGTTGTATGATGATGCAACATGCGGATCTCTTGGTCCAAAACCCTCTTTAGCCTCCTGTAGAGCTAACTGGAAGAACTTCTCTGCTTCGTCTAGTTCACCCTGCAAACAAACAAATGATTTTGAAACCTAAAACAAACTATGACGAACTTCAACTTTTTTTGTATTTAAGAACAAAATCAAAACGTTTAGACATAAAGAGTCTCAATTGAAACCCGAACTTGATCAAGCATGGACGGGCTGAACCTAAGAACATGATACACTACAACCCATACAGAGGGTTGATGTAATAATATATTCTTCTGTATATGCATGCATGTCTGCATGTAAAAAGTATGTGCTGCATTAGAGACACCAAAAACGACATATATACTCTAGTTACCTACAAAAGTGTGTCAAGTCATATGTAGGAATGTAAACTGGTATGTGCACACATAGAGAAAGCGAAAAAGTAAGCAGCACATTATGTGATTTGAACTCACTGATTAGAACATGCGATATAAGAACCTATAATCAAACTTGCATCAGTGTCTCAAGTGCAATAAGAACCACAAGTCGGTTATCCAGTAATTAATGACAGGCAGTAAGTCGTATGAGGCAGCCTGAAAAACTAGATGGTCATGTGCGGTGACCTAGAGGACTCTACAAAATCAATAAGATATAACAGCAGCAGAAAAGAATAGATTTACGTGCTTTCAAAAAACGATCCCTCCCATTATCAGTGAAAATTCTCCACTTAATAGTATGAGAATTTGAAACCACTGAACCATCTTCAATTCTGCGTAGGCCAGTCATATAAGCCTGCCCTTGGTCATTATTCGTACCCACTTCAGCCACAGAAGCATCTTCAGCACAGGCAGAGACCATATTTAGGCCAACAAAAATAGCTGCAATACCAAAAAATGAAGATCTATAGTGAACAGCAATAATTTTGCCCATAAAAGCAACAAACATGCAGTTCAGTTAAGAACTCAAGTAAAATTGAATAACTAAAATTTTCAAAATGCATCCATATTGATGCCAAAGATTGCAATATATTACACATTGAACATGGTTAAAGCGAATGATTGAATCAAGTGAGAAACTGGCACTAAAATATGACATGAGGCTACAAATGAATTGTGCGCGCACAAACAACTTAAAGAATCAGCAGGGAAATATGGATAAAACCTAGAGGATCACATAACGAGGTAAGTTTTGTGACATCATGCCCAAGCAATGAATCTAAAAGATTTAGTAAACAATGACTATGCTAGATGCTGTTTGGAAGCTGTAAATGCTATGCTGGCTGTGTCGGATACTGCTAGAAACATGGGAGCAGATGAGTTTTGAGAACCTGCAAGAAGAAGTATATAGTTTTTTAGTTTGTAATTGATGTTGTTCTGATATGCAATATAGTTATATTGACATTTGAGACTGGGTACAGCAGAGATGTTGCTTTTGTTGCGAGGAACTTTTGTTGAGCTATGTATAGTAACAATTAAGTACTAAATCTCCAAAAAAAAAAAAAAAAAAGATTTAGCAAATTCTAGAAGTTAGAGCACTGACTTCCACCAAACTAGAAGTCTTCATGCGCCTGCTCCCTCAAGAATCGAGATCTTTCTATACCAATAGTAACTAAAATTCACTATCAGTGGAAGTCGGAAGTCCTTAAAATTTCTTACTATCCTAGTTTACATTTATGTCCTCCCTATTCTTCAGTAACTTTAAAATCCTTATTCCCTCACACTTAACAGAAGTTCCTTCCTTTTCCATCAAGGAAAGCCTACCATTCATTGCCAGTAAAAAGGATCTATACTATATACATAATTCAAGACTCATCACCCATCAACATCGACTTTGTATAGAGATAAGTATCTTCAGATAACAACAATAACTATATCGTTAAGTATGCACTGGACTCTGCAGAAGTGAAGTTACAATCAGAAACAATTAAAAGATACTTCATTCAATACTGGCTTTGGTGGTTTCTCCTCCGAATTGGTAAGTGTCAAATTTGTCACGATACACTTTAACTTGAAATTATGTAATTGGGAAATATTATGAGATTTGTTAATTTCAAATTTTTTGACTCATACCAAAGGCTGGGCAGCCCTTGACTGGGGTAGATGGATTTTCTTAATGTCAAAAGAGATGGCCCATAGTAGAGCTGAATGGAAGAAAAGGATTCAAATAGCCGATTCCAAAATGTTGGAATAAAAGCTTTGTTCTTGTTGACCAAAGGTCCAATGGTTGAGACCTTTGGAATGTGAAGGGGATTTCTTGGGTTCAAAACCCAGGGAACAGTAAGCAACTGGCCTTAACCCTAAAAAAAGAAAAATCAACTCATAAAATTGAAGTGATCCTCGTGAGTAATTAACATATGAAGCCCCGTACAGCTCCAATGCTTGAAATATGGCTTGGATACAACTCTTACAGTTGAAACCTGTTAACAAGAGTCCTACCCAGATCATAACCATCCTTTTAGTTTATGATTTTCTCAAAGTTTCTTGAAGTTCTTCTCTTACTTGTCCTTTTTAACTTTTCTTTCAATTTTCAGACAGTTTACCAATATATTTATAATTTTGTTATAAAAACATATTTTAAACTTTCTTGATTTAATGTACCCCAGTCATACGGGTACCTTAGAGTTTTTAGAATTACCGTATTGCCGCATAGGAGAGGTAATGTACTGGTACTCCTACCCATATTGCTGCTTCATAGGATTAACCAACACTAGTTAGAACCTCTCGTTCCTAAGAAGATTCTCAAGGTATGGAGAGAGACTTCTCCGTGGTTTCAGCTTTGGTGGGCAATGGTTCATACTTCTTCTACATATGTTAATTCTGTTATATGACAATCATTGTCAACACTCAGGAATATATACAATGAGAGATTGTAGTGGCAACTAATATTTTGTGGACAAAATTGTATGTTCTAGGAAAATTTTGGTGCAACCTTAACTTCATCATGCCAAAAGAGGAAGGTAGAGCAGTTTCTCTTGATACATCATGCTGTTGTATGTGGCTAAATCAACTGACTAGGAAATGAGCATAGTGGCAGATGTCGTTGCACAATTGGAGATACCATATATTTTGTAAAAGTGGTTTGCTTGCTAGTATCAGTCCAAAATGGGACTCAAAGCGGTTTGGCGCAAAAGAAGATTAGCTGCCAAATGAAATATCTCAGAGGTGTTGTTGCACAACCCAAAACCAATTAGTGGTTCCAAAGTATTGGAACTGCTACCCAAGAGAAGGTGGCTGCAAATTTGAAATGAACGGAAGCAAGTGTAGATTTGCCTGATACTGATCAGCCGCTAAAGGAAATGATGTGCAGTAATATGAGAAGGTAACTTATCTCGTTTTAGGATAGATTTTTTTCCTGTCGAATTAGGGAAAGCTCTTCTTTTTTAGGTTATTATGAATAGTCATTTAGTTTCATGAGAGACAGATGCAGAGGATGGAGAGGGTTGTTTATTCTCCACTAATAAAGGACTTATATAGACACTTTCTAGCATAGAATTTCATATATGCCATTTATTTACATGTGTGGCAAGTGTAATCATGGGAAGCAAGAAAAAAATTCCAGTATATTTGGTTGCAAACTAGCTCCTCAGCTCTTCAATAGGAATATACTTCAATAAGAATATATAAGCAACAATTTTAAACACTCTAAAATGTACCCGTTGGACCAGCTAGAATTACTCCAAACATCAGATCCCAATGATGCTTCTTCTGGAAGGAAAAAACAGGACCACATCTGTAACAGCCTGGAGAAGAAACAAAATTAATACAGACAAGACAAGAAGACATAGATATCAAAGATAAGTTGGTTTCAGGATGCCCCAATTCGCTAAGTAAAAAATTAAAAGGAGGATGAACAGGATAATGGTTGGAGAACTATCTAATGGGCTTCTTGTTTCGATAAAGAAAATATCTAGTTTTCACAACTTTTTCAGTTTAGATGCTGTTGCTAAAAGCTATTATAGCTGAAGCTGACACTCCTGACAGGTCATGGTTTATCTAATCTACTGCATGAAACAAGTTCTTACCTGATAAAAGCGCATGCATCACATTGATGTTGCCTCATCAAGGTTGTGAAAAGCGCTAGGCGCTAGTCGGGCGGACACCCGCCGCCTAGCGCCTAGCCCACCTAGGCGGCCGCCTAGATCTAGGTGGTTCAAAAAAAGATCCAAAAAAAAAAAAAAAAAAATCAAAAAAACCTACTAAAATGCAGAAAAAGTCATAAAACGCGCATAGTCAGGTGTCGGGGGGACTAGGTGGGCGCCTAGGCAAGCATCGGGCAGGCACCAGATGCCTAGGCACCGCCTAGGCGGTCGCCTTTTAGGACTGTGCCTCATAACCATATAAATAAATAAATATTTAAAACTTATGAACTATGAGCTACTGGACATGTCTAACGTACCTATTGAGCTTTAGTTCACCCTTATTAGCACTTAGAATGTTACAAATTTCAGATTAGCACGAGACCTATTACTGTCGATCAAGACACCGTTCTCATGGGATCCTCCTCAAGGCTATACATTTTTATTTTTGTAGATCGATCAGAGAGTAGTTATTACTTGGATTGTAAGATATGTTTAGTCGTCTTGTTGTATAATTACCTTGCCACACATTGGGGCAACTTAGTGCTTGTTTAGGAGTTTTCTTTGGGAGGTAGCTTTGTGGATTTGCAATTGAGGAATTCAGTGACAACTTGGTGGTTGTTGTCTACCTATTGTAAGAATGTGATGTGTTAGACGGTATTGTATGATCGATCGTACATTCTTTAATCGCTTAGCTCGACATTTGAGGTTGAACAATATACTGCATCTCTAACTTCCACAAAGTGCTTCCTCCATTTTCTCGTGCACGCCACGCCAAGTCGGTTTCTACGGTTTGTTTCTAACAACACAAATTAAACAAACAGCGGTTCAAGTCGGTTTCTACGTCTCGTTCCTAACAACACAAATTAAACAAACAGCGGTTCTCGAGTACTTTTACGAGGAAAATAAATGTTAATAACATCTAGATCAAGCTTCTATCAAATGCGCCCCCTTTTTATCCCCTAAAAACGAAGCGGTTTCACATCGAACGCCTATGTTGCACATACAGGAATACAACACGATGCAGACGCTGGGACGCGGACACGTGCATTGATCTCGGCTCGTGCGAGCGTGGTGTGTAGTGTACGTGTCGTGTCGGACACGGACACCGACTTCCTAACTCGGACATGTTGATTCGCTAGTTCTTGCAGGATCGAATATCCAAAACAAAAAAATACAGGAATTGTTACAATTGAAAGGCTGGGGAAATAAGTGGAATAAATTTTACGAGGAGAGGAAGCGGAGGAATCGTTGATGAGCGCTCTTCTGCGTGCAGCTGAAAATTGAGGAGGAGAAGAAGAAGGAAGAGATCGGAAGCTTCTTCTGAAGAGAATGCTGAGAGTTTGTCGATTCAGCATCTTTCTAACAGAGAAAGAAAGAAAGAGGGGGTAGGTTTTAGAGGGGGATTGTACACTTGTACGCATACGCCCTTCTGAAATGTTAACGTGTGCTCTGAGACATATGATAACATATTTTTTTTTTTTGAAATCTAGTATATATACGCTACGCACGTATTTTAATTATTCTACGGCATGTTTGGTTAACCATATTTTGAGCTGAACTTTTGGATTTAATGGATTCAAATCCATGAAACCCTATGTTTGGTTAGATTTGAATTTGGATATGAAAAGTGGATACCAAATCCAAAATTTGATTTGGAATAAAGAAAGTTGAATTTGGAAGAAAAAAAGTTAGATTTATTTTTTAATAATTTTACTGTTCTATTAAATATTTAGATATTAATAATTAATTTAATTAAAAATTTAACTATTAGTTAGCTATTATTTTATATATAGATTTTTTTAATTAATATAAATAAGTTCATCAGTTAAATAATTAATTAATTAATTAATTAATTAATATCTAATTATAATCGTAATTATAATAATCTATTAGTTCTTAATTAATAATTTATTAATTAATATCCAATTATAATTGTAGTTAATATTTTATTAGTCTTAATTAATAATTTATTAATTACTATTTTGTTATAAACTTAATTAATAATATATTTATTATAATTAATAGTTTATTATTTACTAATTTAATAATTATTATATTACTATAATTTTAATTGATAATTTATTAATCATCATTACAATCTTAATTAATAATTTATTAATCATAACTATTATCATAATTATAATAATTATTTAATTATTAATCACAACAATTATTATAATTAATTAATAATTATTTATTTTATTATTTTATTAAGTAACATTTTATTGTAATCATACTTAATAATTTGTTAATCATAATTATTAATTAATTTATTAACATTTTATTATAATCTTAATTAATTAATATATTAATATTAATTATAATCTTAATTAATTAATATTTTATTATAATCCAATGGCAAATTTTATTTTCCTATCTAAATAATGGATTTGAATTTCAACCAAATCCAATGGACAAATAGTTTAAACAATGGATTTGGATTTGGAAATTCATGATTTGGATTTGGATTTGAATTTTGGATTTTCAAATCCAAATCCAAAACTAAAACCTAATTAAAGTAATGCATTGGAATACCAAAAGACATATTTTGCAAATACTAACTACCCTTTGTAGATCTAATATTTTTTTATTGGAATAGATAAGCAAGGGTATTTTTTGAACTTTTGGCATTATATAGTAGAATAGAAATAGATAGTGGTACTTTAACAAGCACATTAAATAAAACAATCTTTGATTTAAATGTGCACTTATCAATATAAAATGCACATTTATCAATATACTGGTGGTGGTTGAAGTACCTACCTAACATTTATCGATGTACTATCATGTGTCCTAAGGGCACATGTTAACATAACTTATGCTAAAGGATACTAAAATCTAACCATATATTTGCTGGCCACATGATGTAACAACTTATGTGTTGATAACATTAATACGATGGTCACACACATGATCAACACATAGGTTGTCATGTTGTCATATATTGATGTCTTTCTAGCATTGCTCCTATCTATTTGGCTTAGATGTCATCATGATCTCGCATCATGCATTGTTACTCAGGGCCGGCTCCAGCATTTTGGAGGCCCTAGACAAGTCCCAAAAATGGGGCCCTCATCCCTCTAATATATTTTTTTAATGCAAAATCTAGCAAATCCAAAATACAATATAATTAGTAATAAGCAACACCAATTTCTAAATTTATAACAAAGTTTTTGAATGTATTCATATTATACTATAAACAACTGGATGACAGAATATGGATAAAAATAATAACTCATATGCAAAGTAGTCGAAGATGACAAATATTATGTCTGGGTCCTAAAGTTTTCCATTGCAAGAATGAGGATAAATATGGATGTCAAGAATCATATACAATTTTTTTTGGATGCAATGAATCATGAAATTATTCGTATACATGGATAAAAAATTATAAAAAATAATTGCCAATAACAATATCCTCAAGGGCTAGGGAAGCTCCCTAGTCCCCACTAGTGATGACTCTCTCACCAAATAAAAAAAATAATCATAAAAAATAAGAGTAGGAGCAAAAAATGGGTCAACCTCACTCAAGCAAGGATCAAGCTCCTTGTCGTGACTCGTGAAATCGCGTCAGGTTTGGTCGTCGGAAAGAAGCAAAAATGAAAAAGAAGATGCTATTAGAGATTGATAGAGAGGTGATATTAGCTTAGCAAATGCTAAGTGGAAAGGGGAGGATGTTTTACTTTTTTTTTCATATTTTTCGTAGGAGAGAGGAGATGAAGAAGCGGCTTAGAAATATGGTGACAATTTATTTTTTTCATAGGTTTTATTTGATTCTTCTCGAGGCAGTCATGGACTTCCTTTCCTAGGCCCATAATTTTTTTTTACTGGACCAAAAAAAACTGCTGCTTAAAAAAAATGGAGGCCCCCTTAGGGGAGGAGGCCCTAGGCGGCTGCCTAGTCCGCCTCCCCCTGGAGCCGCCTATGTTGTTACTACACACCATTCGCTGGAAGTAGCATATGTTGCTGCAAGTATTGTCACCACATTGACTACTCGATCTCCCTATATTTAGGGGGTTGTTTGATAGGATCATACAAATGGGGCAATACAACGAGCGGAAGGTAGTTGAGCTGGCGAGGATCCTCGTTAGGGTCGTCAAGACGTGTCATTCACTCAGGGTTATGCATATAGATCAGTTCAGAGAAGTTCTTGTTGGTCAATAAGAATGACGGTTTGTCACTAAATTCGATCACTTTCTAGTTGTCTATCTTTTTTAAGTCGAGTTAGATATTCATTGATGTCAACGAGAGCCTACGGTTTCTCGATTTATGTGTGGGTCCTACCCAGGTCCATGGCATAGCTATGGGTCTATAGAAGCATGGAGCAGTTCATAGGTTAGTTCGATTAATCAAGAAATCCATGTAAACATTAATTTTTACATAAATCACTTTATTCGATTAAATCCTCCGATTATCCCATGAGCGATACTTCTGTGCAAAAACCGAGATGTAAAATATGAATAAAAAGCTTTATTATAGCAATAAATCCAGGCTAACCGTGCTATACAAGATCAGGGTCGAGGCACGTGATACTAGGATACGATAATACAAGATACATGCGACGAAAACACGCAATAAAATATACAAAAATACAACATACACTTGTGTATCCATATATAATATTGATACCGAGATACGACAATTATACTAGGTATGGTTGAAGAGCGGGAAGAGGCTCTATCATTGTAAAATGCGGAGGCAAAAGTGAAGTTAAATAATAGGTCAAAGTTGGAGTTGAAGGCATACTTTTGTTGTATCTATTTCATTTTGTGAATACACATCTTGTAATTATGTGATTATGTTTTGGACGTGTAATGCATAATAGAATAGTCTTGAGTAGGCTTTGGGATATAGACATAGTTACTTTGCTTCTGTGATTTTTGTTAGTGATTGACATTAAATCTTGTTTGTCTTGATCTCATGCCTTAGACAATTTAGGTGACAATCGCGAATATAGATACCGGAGTAATGTCCATGAATACATGATAAATTATATATCAAAATTAGAATTTTTGAGTGCTATCATAATATCAGCCAAGTTAAGGGTGGAATGTCACCCTACCAAAGACCTCACTTCCTCAATGTACTAATTTTTGTGATTTGCAGCACATGATTAGTTCTTTTATTCCTAAAAGGTATCTAAAATGGAATGTTATAGCGACGGTGTAACCAAAAGCTAACAAAGTTAGCTTTTGAAGACACATTCTCAGCAACAAAAAGTTCACAACCTTCAACAATCTTCATGGTCCCCTGTAGGTTGTAGACTATTGTTAAAGGCTTAAAGCCACCCCAAAAATTACTCGGAAGAGACGATGGTCAGGGGATGTCATAACCAAGTTAAATTTTCTCAGGAAAGCAACACATAAAATTTCTCATGGGGAACAACACATTTTCAGTAGACATACTCCTTTTTAAAAATCTCTCATCTTTTCCATTCCAAAAAACTTTTCCTCTGATTCATTCCCTCATGAATTAAAAAACTTTTGCTCTTCCTAGTTTTGGGTTTCAAATATAGGTTTCATTTTTTGTTTAAATTTGTAAATTTCATGTCTAATCCATATTCATATAGATAGCCCACTAAAACACTATTTCTCATGTTTAAAACTCCATTAATGGAATTTAAAAACTTTAGAATCAAAAAACATCTTTTGGGACACAAAAGGCCGTCAAAATTTTAACAATCATGGATAAACAAATGACTACAATATCACAATAGTGTCAAAAATTTTGACAATCCTAGGCATAACCACAACTATCCAAAATTTGATAGTCCCGAAAACATTTTTGTGTCTTTAGCCAAACTTTTGACAGTCGAAGAGTTAAAAATACATAAATTATGTTGCCCCTGAATTTTTTTTGAAAGGATAATTAAGAAATTAAAAAGTTGAGAAACATTTTGTGAATTGTGTCTCCCTAACAATTTTGGGGGTGGCTTTGACATCCTTTTTTTTTTGTACTTTTGGACTGCACCTTTCTGTCGGAGCTGTGTCCACCAAATCATACGTATGCCAACCTATCGCATACAGTTAAATACAAATTTGAAAACACAGCCTAATTAGATGTTACTTGATTGCACAAAGACCAGTCCCATACAAAACAAAATGCATTAATCCACAAATCCAAAAAAGCAAAATATACAACCAAACACAAGATTCGACTTCAAATAAGGATGAATCCTCTTCTTCCTCCACAGAGCAAACTCCACCCAGCAAACTCCACCCAATCCCTCATTAGAACTTCCCATGGGTCCTTCTCTGGAAGACAGTAGCAGGCATGACAAAAAAAAAATAGCAGTTAATATAGAAGAAAAGAGAGCATGGAGTATGGAAGTTTTAGTAAAGCGTGTTGAAGCTACTGACTTCCAAATTCCCATCACATTGAATAGCAAGTAGATCAGTGCTAAGCCACATGTGTGTGTGTGTGTGTGTGTGTGTGTGTGTGTTGAAAAAAGGGTAAATTTTATATAATCAATAAATCAGATACATCTCTCACAATTTTAAGCCCCAACAGGCCTCCTCAAAGCTGATACATCAAATTCAATATTATGTAAGATCCCTATAGGGGTGGTAGTGAGTCCCTCAAATATCCGCCTATTTCGCTCTCTTCACACGTGCCATACCGACACAGCAGTCTGAGGCGTGCTTCCAAACCACATCCCACCTCGGTTTCTTCTTGCTCTAATCCAAGCAATAATGTCGCCAACAGCCCTCATAGCGGTACATCCACCCAAACTTATATATATATATATATATATATATACACTTTTGCCTACGAATGAACAAAACCAACAATCACAGATATTTACGGTTCGCTAATGTAAAACCACAGATAAATCTTGGATGTTATTTGTAACACCATTTGTTAATCAATTCAGAAATGAGAAGGCCACAGTGTTTCTGGTTTCCCTCTGACTCAGAAAAAGTAGAATCTCCAGCCCCACGCAAGAAGGAACTGGGGTTAAATGGGTTACCACTTGCCAATCCTACCAAAGCTACAGTGCAATATACCTGGTTTATGGCAAACTCAAAATATGATATTTCCCAAGAATATGATTGTCCGGTAAAAATCAATCCCCAAAGTTACTTTCACAAGTCTCTAAGTCGACCAATATCTGACTCAAATTTCAAACCATAATTTTTGGAAAAAAAATCCAGATGGAATTGCTGAATGCTGACTAAATTTACATATTTTAATAAAGACAATACAGCAAAAAAGCTAGGGTTACACTTGACACATCGTGAATTAGGATGACATTAAGCTGGAAGACAAATGAAGAACTAGAAATGCAACTACCACAAAGTAAACCGGGAGAAGCAAAACCTGGTAGGACTAAAACTTCCTACATTGCTCATTCAATTATTTCTGGGATAGAAGTTATCATGCAAACTCGTATACATATACACTTCTAGCATATAAACCAACTGACGAGTATATTCACACACTTCAATCGGATCTCTGTCAAACCTATAAATTACAGATTATTTCCTAAAGCAAATAGGATTTTGTCAGTATAAGCAACGATTTTCAAAAGATAACCTGAACCATATCTCCGATAACAAATAAATGTCTTACCAATACAAGCAAGGATTATAAAGACAACTTGAATCATGTTTCTGGTACAGTAAACAAGTATTGAGTACTAAACGTTGCAGAACATCTTTAGGGCGGGTAACACCTCTAAAATAGTAATAAGGACAACGCTTTCTTTCTACAAGGCTGAAAATTAAATAGAAGAAATATCAGTCGTGAGCACTTGCACTAGACATTCCTCATAGGTGCAACCATATCACTATACAGACATGAACAAATATGTTAGCCATTCAATTGATAAGAAACTAAATCCATATATTGCACAAATACTTGCATGAGTATAGCTTTCATAAAAACCACTACTTTCTTCAACAAGTATAGACAAACAGCTTTTTCATTCATAAGTTCCCAACTATGTTACACAAATATGGACACGGGATAAGGACACAATACGGATATGGGATACGAACATTTTTAGATAGCTGCAATTAAGTACTAACCTATGTTGCACGATTATGGACATCGATAAGATTATGAACACCATTTTCCCGTGTCCATGGTAACTCAGGAGTCAGGACAAGCAACATCAAGTTTCCTGTAAAGCTCAATGGTTCAGTGCATGTTGGTTCCTTTTATGAAGGGATCAACCTTCTGGAGTACATGGTGATCCAAAAGTGCAACCCTTTCTGGGTGATGCCTTGCCCGTAGCAAAATTGTATTTCACACACACCAGAATCAATCTAACTGTTATCATGTAATCGGACCTTGGCCTTGGATAACATGCAATGAACTTAATTGGTTAAGGAACCTTTCGATGCTATTGACCAACAAATTATAGGTTACGAGACAATCTGATCATATTAGCTTCACTAAAGTAAGATATGCTTTCCTAAAAGTAGCTATGTCAAACTCCGAAGTTGGCTTTCTAGCTATAATTCTTTGGGAAAAGAACTCTACGATTTAAAAAAAAAGTGCTTGGATGAGTTGGCAACCTTGGGATATTCTGAAGTTCTCTACAATGATGACCACAGGAACGTCCATTTGAACAACTTCTAAATATAATGACTTTTCTCCGGATCAAACTATCAAAATGTAAAATCACACATGACCAGTTAAGAACAATAATTTTGCTTCTAGCAACAAATATTAAAATATACCATCAGATCATGATTTGACTAGGATGAATTTACAAGATACATCGAGGAGATAGAAGCAAGTGATGATTTATCTCTTCTTAAGCTCACCAGGATTTCAGTCAGCTTAAAACGTCTTATAGAGCTAACTAGCAGATTGTATACTGAAATATTTGTATGTTTTGGATCAAGGTTTTATTGGTCAGCATCTTATAGAGCTAACTAGCAGATTGTATACTGAAATATTTGTATGTTTTGGATCAAGGTTTTATTGGTCAGCATATAATAAGATGTCTGTTCTCCATACCACTGCTAAAAGATCGATGTGGCTATGTAAAACTTTTGTATTGCATGTTTTCTTCAGGAAAGAGAACATCGTGACTACACTTAATAATGGAATCAGCAACATTATGGCACAAGGGTGCACGGCTAGATAAGGATTGTGTTTCATAAGGAGTGTTCTCATATGTAGAAGACTACATGAAAATAAACTTACTGTAAGATGCAGTTTATGGATGGCAAGAAAAGATTGATAAATAAAACAGTGTTTACAAAAATTACATGCTTTACACATCTCACCAACTTCCCCAATCCATATATTCAGCTCCTATGAAATATCAAATACACTTCTCATCATTAGAATTAGCAAAGTGTAAACACCAGCTAGACTAGAATAAAAACTACAACCCGATAACACAACTTGGATCATCATTATCCAAACGCAATTGATACTTAAAGACTGCCAACCACTTCATTTATAACTAAACTATATATTAGCAAAAAGATTTTATAACTAGCCTTTTTCCAACTAACTTTAACTTTGCTCCAACAAAGTGCAGAACATGCCTTATTCTCAAGTTATTATAGGATAAGAAGTCATAATTTGTTTTGCGCACCACTCAAAAGAACAAAAAATAAAAAACACATCAACAATCAGAAATTCTTCCTCAACAATACGAAGAATAGAAATATAATATGTGATACTGAGCAGAGAGTACACTACTAAGTGATACTGAACAGAGAGTACAATACCAATAATATATGAAGTCATGATTGGGATCCTCTAATGGCAATATCTCGTACTACCTGTGATGTCAAGCAAATATGGAAGAATGCATAAGATATTGACATATCTACATAAGATATTACCCACGAGAAATTGCCAATATCTCATGTGTTCCCTCTTGTTTGCTTGCATTACGGAACATTACGAGATATCGGCATTAGGGAATATAAATCCGTAGAGTCATGCTGTTAAAGCAATGAAGAGTGGAAAAAAAACATTGTCTCAAGTCAATGTTGTAGCAGTAGCTTTTGACCATTTTATCTTTCAATAAACCCAAACTGCAAGCATGTAGTGTCTTATCTGTTAAAGGTAACTTACAAGACTACAACTTGATTACCAAACAGATCCTAAAGGTTATATATATATATATATATATATATATATATATATATATATATATATATATATTAGCATGCAAAATGGGAAGGGATGAAATCTGGTATGCAACACTAAATCATTAAAACTATAAACACCAATCCCTTTTGGATTATACATGTGTAAGCTCTCTCTTATACATGTACACTGTCGACCATAGTCTACAAGAGAAAAGATATTTTTCTGAATCAGTACTTACTACTAGTATTGTTAATGATATAGTGAGAAACTTAATTTGTAAGCATAAAAGGGGGAGTGAGATAATTAAAAATTGTAGAAGTAGCACTTTTAATTTGTAATCTTTCTTCTTTTATTTTATATTTAATTGTAATATTTGTTATTTTAGAAATAAAATCACAAATAGAAACATATATCTGATTTCTTTTCTGAACTGCCAATCTGTTGGTGAAATAACGTACCTCTGTTTGCTTATTCGTTTAATTTCTTTTGTGTATTTTTTTACATTAAAAGATACTAGAGAACTTTCCCCCCTTCTTTCCTCCTTCCTCACCATTACTTCATTGCCACCATAGTTTGCCCTCTCCATGTCTCATGCTTGCCTGAGGCCCTGAAGACATGCGCGTGAAGCCTCTGTGAGTGTGCATGAGGACTGAGATACTAGTGATAGATATAGAGGAAAAAAAAAAGGAATTGTGGTGTGGTGGTGGTGGTGGTGAAGGGCTAATTTAGTATGAGCGTGTTTGAAAAATGAAAACAGTGATCAGTATTATGCTGGTTTGCTAAAAGCCGCAGAGAGAAGGAAAATTATCGTGCTGGAAAAAATTGGTGAAAGTCAAATTCCATACAAGTTACAATAAGTAATGCAAACAGGAGTTGGTACAGATATATTGCACCCAAATCCTAACCCGGACTGGGTCCCAACCGCGTAAGAGAAACCCAATGTATATTAGATCATGGATCTAAATTGAGGTAGTCAATAATAAGTTTAGGTTCATTAAAACCGTAGGTACTTATAGGACTTTGGTTTCAGTGTTTGGTTTGTCTTCTATACCTACATCCAGGACATGAGCAAGTACTAAGGTTTGGTGTTTGGGAAATTTTGTCTTCATAGAGGGTGAAGATTTTTAGTATAAGGGATATGGGAAAAGTCATTTCTGATACAAACAAGGATGGAAAATCTAAAAGTAAATACATAACAAGTTAAGTAAAACACCAATGACAAAGAAAAGAGACGCCAAAAGAATTTCGACTAATTACCAACAAACTATGAATAACCAACTTCGTGTCTCATAAACATGTATCACTTCAAGCAACATTTAAGATGCTCCTCAACTAAGCATCCATCAGGACAAAGGTGCTCCAATCCACAGTATGGTGCACAGTAAATCACAAACCTAAGACATAACTTGTAACCAAGGTTCGCAGTATCGGTATCAGTATTGGTATCAGTATCGGAATCTGTATCGGACCATTCCTATGAGTACCGGGATCGGCGATATCGGCAGTATCGACGGTTTCGGATCGAAGTATCGGATTTATTTTTGGTATATGAAAGCAAATACTTATTAATAAATTATTAACATTTTAGAAAATACATTTTATACATTTAGAGATAACTGTAAGTATTTCCAGTGTTGTTTCTAGGTAGTTTTGAAATTGAACGAAATAATAGTTCCAGTGTTGTTTCTTTGTAGTTCTGAAATTGAATGGAACAGTAGTCACCCTTGCCGATTGGTTTACATGTGATAGATAAATTTTCTTTATTGCATGCTTTCACAACCTTATTACGATGCTTTTCCACCCTTGCTGATTGGTCTTTTTCGTTTAATTTTCTTTGCCGAATTGACCAAAATAAGTGACCCTCAATGCCGTTGTCGGTCGGTATTGGATCGGGACATGCCAAACCGTATCGGTATCGGCCGTACTAGATCGGTACTGCTGATACTACAAATTGTGCTTGTAACATTGCACAATTACGTACTTTGACCATGAACCCTCAAGGTTCGAAGTATCGGTATCGGAATTGGTATCGGATCATTCCTATGAGTATCGGGATTGGCGGTATCGGCAGTATCGGAGGTTTCGGATCAGAGTATCAGATTTTTTGGTATCGAAAATAAATAATTATTAATAAATTATTGACATTTTAGAAAATATATTTTATATATTTAGGCATAATTTTAATATTTTCAGTGTTATTTCTTAGTAGTTTTGAAATTGAATGAAATAGTAGTCATCCTTACCGATTGATTTACATACGATAGATAAGTTTTCTTCTTTTACATGCTTTTATAACCTTTCTAAGCTTTTACACTCTTGTTGATTTGTTTTTTTTCGTTCAATTTTTTTTTTTTTTGCCGAATTGACCGGAAAAGAGACCCCAAATGGAGGTATCGGTCATTATCGGATATCAGTCTGTATCGGATCGGGACATGCCAAACCGTATCGGTATCGGCCGTATCAGATCGGTATCGGCCGTATCGGATCGGTATTGACCGATACTGCGAACTATGCTCTTAAGCACATTTATAAACCACTCTCACGAAATAGAAATAGAAAAAGAAATAGGAATAGAAATGTAAGTAGTGCTAGAAAAGTTGTGAACACTACCTACTATATTCATATTCCGGAGAAGGAGTTGGGGTCCCTCCTGGCCTTGTCCTGGAGCTTCTTGAACCACTTGTCCAGCATGTCCATGGTGACGACCAGCCTGCCCCCGTCCGCGCAGCAGAACGACTGCAGGAAGTGCAGCAGGTGCTCCCCGACCCTCGCCGCGGTCTGCTCCAGCCTCCTCTCGGGGCCGGCGTCCGGCGTCGGGGGAAGGAGCGCGAGGTCCTCGAGCGAGAGGCCGAGCTTGGCCGGGGCGGCGCCGGGGGCGGCGAGGGAGGAGGGGTGGTCGGCGGGCCAGGGGAGGGGGAGGAGGGCGGAGGGGCGGGAGGGGTGGACGGCGCCGCAGAAGAGGAAGGGGTGGGAGGGGGGCTGGACGTAGACGGCGAGGGCCTTGCCGGGGGGGAGGGCGGCGGGGGGGAGGAGGAAGACGCAGAGGGTGGGGAGGGAGAGGAAGGAGGTGCCGACGAGGGTGGAGAGGTCGAGGACCCAGTGGAGGGGGGCGATCTGGGTGAACGCGCTGGGGTCCAGGGGTAGGCTGCGCTCCGGGAACACCACTCCGAACATTTCTTTTTCTTTTTTCTTTTTTGGTTTTGTGGGGATTGGGTTTTTAGGAGGGTTTTGATAGTGCAATGACTTAATTGCAACTTGACGTCAACTAGGAAAATTTTATGAAATGCCAGAAAAATAAAAAAAAAAATTATGAAAAATCCACCGTGCTATAACATTTCATGGCGTGTCCAAATTTAGCAAAAAATATATAAGAGGGTTCCGAATGACCTTTTTGTCCTTTCTTCTAATTTATTGAAAACACCACGAAACTACTCTTAAAAAAAACGTTTCGATACTTAATCTTCTTCCATACGCTGCTCACTTTCGAATCTAGGTTTTCTTCTCAAAAATCTTCAAAAACTCGTCAAAAAATTTCGGAAAGACCGAGACAAACGACAAAATTTCGGAAAGACCGAGACAAACGACAAAATTGCTCTGGGAACACCACTCCGAACATTTCTTTTTCTTTCTTTTGGTTTATTGATTTTGGGGGGATTGGGTTTTTAGGAGGGTTTTGATAGTGCAATGACTTAATTGCAACTTGATATCGTTATTGTATCCTAATTTTTTTTTTTGAGAAATTTTGAGTTACCCCCCACTTTGATTACCCAAATTAAGGGTGCACCCCACAGTTTTGCATTAATGAAGAAATGCCCCCACTTTGGACGGAAACCGTCTAAGGCTAACGGTCAAAAGCTTTGACCCAAAAAATTTGACAAAAATACCCTTCTTCCCTGTGTGTTGTCTCCCTCCTCCACCCCACCGCCACTGCCCCCTCCTCCCCGTCGTCACCGCCTCTCCCCGCTGCCACCTCCCCCCTCCCC
The DNA here is from genome assembly GCA_029216955.1 of Iris pallida. NCBI lineage: Eukaryota > Viridiplantae > Streptophyta > Magnoliopsida > Asparagales > Iridaceae > Iris > Iris pallida. The sequence continues at coordinate 11,237,793 of JANAVB010006397.1, read as the reverse complement.
ACCGCCTCTTCCCGCTGCCACCTCCCCCCTCCCCACCGCCGGCGGTGGCAGACAGCGACCGTCGCAGACAAGAGGAGGCGGCGCCTCCGCTGCTATGGCGGCGGCGGCCGGGGTGGAAAGCGGCAACTCGGGCTCCAGGACCGGGGGCGGCTCGCTAGGAAGGTCGGCGCTCGGCGCTGGATAGAGGTCGCGCGGCGGCTGAACGGGGCCAGGCGGTTCCTCCCGCAACGACGATGGTGACGGATCTGGCGGCGGAGAGCTCCAGATCTGACCGGAGGAGACCCAGATCTGGCTGCGAGGGGACGGGCGGAGCTCGGGTGGCACTGGCCGGAGGCTTAGGTGCGGTCTCTCTTCCTCTCTCCCTCTCTATAGTGTGATGGTGGTGGGATTGCTTTCTGTGATGGTGGCGGTGGAGATGATGAATGGTGGTGGTGGTGTTTGAAATGGTGGTGGAGGCGTTACAATGGTGGTGGACTGTCGGCCGGAGTGGGCTGTGCCAGTGGTGGTGGTGTTGGTGATGGGGGGTCGGCTGCAGCATTGGCGCTGGTGGCAGGGTGACATTGTTGGGTGTCGGGCTGCTTGGTGTCGGCGGTGGGGAGGGGGGAAGTGGCAGCGGGGAGAGGCGGTGGGGAGGGGGGAGGTGGCAGCGGGGAGAGGCGGTGGGGAGGGGGGAGGGGGGAGGTGGCAGCGGGGAGAGGCGGCGACGACGGGGAGGAGGGGGCAGTGGCGGTGGGGTGGAGGAGGGAGACAACACACAGGGAAGAAGGGTATTTTCGTCAAATTTTTTGGGTCAAAGCTTTTGACCGTTAGCCCTAGACGGTTTTCATCCAAAGTGGGGGCATTTCTTCATTAATGCAAAACTGTGGGGTGCACCCTTAATTTGAGTAATCAAAGTGGGGGGTAACTCAAAATTTCTCCTTTTTTTTACAGTTTAATATCGTGAAGTTTTTTTCTTCCGAAAATATCCTTTTCATCTCTCTCTTTCCCACCCCTTCCGCTATCGCTACCCCCTCACCCCTCCTTCGGCCAACACCCTTGGCCGTCCCCACCCACGCGACTCCCCCTCCTCCCGCCACCTTCTGGGCTGCCCCCTCCCGCCATCCTCTCGTCGTCCCCCCCTCCCCCCATCCTTTCGTCGTCCCCCCTCCCCCCCTCCCGCCCGTCCACCCTCACCTTCTCTTCCCACCGCATATCTTTATTGTCGCGCACCGTCGGAGACGATGGGAGGAGACATCAATCGCCAGAGAGGGAGGAGGGAGGGCATCACCGAAGAGAGAGAGGGAGAGAGAGAGAGAGGGAGAGAGAGAGAGGACAAAAAAATTTATTTTAGGGTATGTGTTTGAAAAATTGTGATAGTTGGGGGTATCAAGTTGTTGAGTAAAAAAGTTTAGGGTATCAAGTTGAAAAACGATGATAGTTGAGGATATCAAGTTGCAATTACGCCTAGTGCAATCATAAAGATTCTCTAGACTATAGTTAAATTTAAATAGAAATATTTTTGCAAATGTTATATTTTAAAGGAAAAGTATACTCGGACGGAAACAAAAATCGAGAAAAAAAAATCGCAACGCCATGTGGCAGCTGCGGATTGGTCCAAAAAAAATCCTCAACCCCTGCTTACGAGAAATTATTATATGGTCCGGATTTACCAAGTGGCAATGGTGAATGGTGAGTACGGTCACTATAATTTCTTGACACTTGGCATAATCCATTATATCACTAAATTTTTCATATTTTACAGATCAATTTTTTTTTATGTTTTTGAAAGGAAAATAAATCTTTTTTTTATTTATATGCCAAGTGAATTTCTACATATTTTATATATTTTTAAAGAAATTTAAAAAAAATTAAGTCAAATATTATGCCAAGTGTCAAAAAATTAGTGGCATGACTCACCATTCACCATTGCCATGTGGTGAACTCGGACCATACAATAATTTCTTTCAGCTTACATAAGGTCGAAAAAATAAACCAGTTAATAGCCGACACGTGGTCGCAGTTTTAGCCGTCGTTGAAACCGCGGTCCGTATAGCTGGACTGTATTTTAAATATGTAAACTACATATACTTATATTTTACAACGAGCACATGTTCCTATTTTCTTTGTATAGATTTTTTTTTACGATATATCCTAATTAAAATACTTACTGTTTTACATATAACGAGGACATTTGCTACTTTAATTTTAAAAAATGGAGGTATATGATAGTCTTAACATTTAAAAAATGAACATTTGCTAAAGTATTCTATGTAAATATTACTAACTCATCCACCATAGCTGCGGTTGTGATGGCCATTGTTTTAACACTTAGTGAATAATTATTTTGAAATATTATGGTGAAATCCATTAAAAGAAACGAAAGTGAGATGATTAATCGATATTGTAACAATTCACCATAAGGATTGAATACTTGTTCTAAGAGCATATAAATATGTTACGATTAAATTTGCTAAAGTCTAAGAAATATAATCTTTAAAAATATAAATAAATTTAAAATACATTAGGCAAATCCAAAGAAAATTTTCATGTACGTTCATCACATGACATATTAACCACGTTTAACTGGTGGTCTGGTTAGAAACTTCAACACAGGCACCGTCTATAATAGCTTGAATCTTAGAATGCTTTTCAAACGAACCGATATAATTTAAATTATAATTTGTTATAAAATAATATATATATATATATATATATATATATATATATATATATATATATATATATATATATATATATAGTTTGGGTATGTCATAGATATACACGCAGCTAGTTAGATTATATAAAAAGTTATTGGTTATATATATTTTTTTTAATTTCTAATTATGCGAGAATATATAATTATCACTTAATAATCCTAAATTGTTTTCGTGTTTATTAATTTAGGATAAGAATTTTTGAAATAATTATGGGATCCCCAGTGAATATATGAACATCTTAATGAGATTATGAATGATCGAGGAATGGAATAATTTGGACCTGAGCCGAGTTTAGAATGACATCAATGTAAGAAATTAGCATTATGGCCATAAAGGCTGGCCATAAGGGCCTGGATATCTATCACGAAATTTTTTTTTTTAATGATTTCTTTATTCCAATAAAAATATGGGAAAATTTATGAAATGTCCGTGTCCAGAATTAACAAAAAATATATAAAGGGAGTTCTGAATGACCTTTTTGTTCTTCTAATTTATTGAAAACACCCCCGAATCCTATTCTTCAAAAAAATATTTCGATACTTCCTCTTCTTCCATACGCCGCTCAGTTTCGAATCTAGGTTTTCTCCTCCAAAATCTTCAAACCTAACTTCAAAAACTCGTTGAAAAATTGCGGAAAGACGAACAAACGGTAAAACTGTTAAAACGGAGGTCCAAACATCATTTTTTTCGCGATTCTAAAATTTCAGAAGGCCGACAAACAAAAATATTGTTAATCTCCTGCTCCTCGAAAATATCCTCCTTTTGCGACAAACCGGGTCTCGTTTCGTTCCAGTCAAAAGTTATGGCCCTTCAAAGTTTCAACTGGACATAAAATGCAGGAGAATGATCATTCTCCGTGGTAATATCACGGAGAATAGCCATTCTCCGTGCTAAAACCACGAAGAATAGCCATTCTCCGTGCTAAAACCACGGAGAATGACCACTCTCCTTATTAAATTGACAAAGAATAACCATCATTTTAACACGGAGAATGACTATTCTCCGTATTAGAATGACCAAGGAGACTGGCCATTCTCCTTGTTAAATTGACAAAGAATAGCCATTCTCCGTGTCAAAATTGACAAAGAATGGTCAATGAGTGCTATTCTCAGTCATTTTTATCACGGAGTCATTCTCCGTCATTTTTACACGGAGAATGGCCATTCTCCGTGGTTTTAACAAGGAGAATGACCATTCTCCGTCATTTTGACATGGATAAGGCCATTCTCCGTAGTTTTAGCACGGATAATGGTCATTCTCCGTCATTTTAACACGGAGAATGGTCATTCTCCGTATTAAAATCATGGAGAATGTGTCACGACCCGATACCCAAATTGTTGGGCCGGGCCGAGCCATGTCCAGCCTACACTTGATTAAAGCGTAGTAAGCTGTTCTAAGAATAGACAATAAAGTATCTAAGCAGCTAACAGTTCTAAAATCATAATTAAAGGTTCATCACAAGACAGCATCTATAAGCGAAGGTAAACAAGTACAGGCTTAATAATACATAACCAAAGTATCTAACTGGAGACAAAGTCCAGTATCCAAATATAAGTACATACCAAAGTCTAAGTCCCAAAACACGAGAAAGATATCTAAGCAAGGTTTCCCGCTGGGGCCTCTACTGGAGCTAAGGCCAGGTCCTCCTCGAAAAGTAAACCTACAACGTTTTCCTGTCAGGACGGGAGCAAGTACAACCTCTACAACTAAAGTACTGAACATATAATGAAAGAGATGTACAACAAGAAACATGGTGTGATAAGTCTATAAAACAGGAAATCCTGGAAACATGTCATCATGGTACAACTGGGATCACAGTATCATAGTAACACAGGAAACATGGCATATCTGGAATCATGGTATAACTCATAATCTATCATGGCAAGGATACATATGTCATATAGACAGATGTATATATAATGTTTAAAACTGGAGCAGGTACGTGATCGGTCAAGAGGTGCTGAGGGTGGAGTGCCACCAGTAAGAACAATATGTACTTTCGTACATGCCTAAATGTACACACGTACAAGTGCCTCGGGATATTGGCCTCTGGCAAAGCCTACATGCATAATGTGTCACGACCCGCACCCATTTTTTTTTTTTTTTAAACGGATACGAGACGTGTCCAAGCCAGCCTACGCCGCAGTGTCGGCGGTAGAACGCTGTCACGGCCATGAAGATCAAAATCACAAACAATGCTCATTCACATAATTAATTTAATTTACAAAGATCACAAGTTTTACATTTGCTGAAAAATATAAACTTGTACAAATATTTGAATGGCTACAACTCCACTAGCTAGCTAATCTCTAGGCTTCCCGTCTGCAAGTATACCATCACTCCCCAAACTAAGTGATCCTCGGCTAACCTGAAAATGTTGGTTTCCAGTCAGGAATGGAACGAGCACAATTCACTGAATGCAATTTCAAATAAAGAAAATGACTATAAACAAAGGTTAGACATCAATCATGGGTTTGAAAATAAACAGTAAAGCCGTAAGAAAAATCAATAGTAATAAATAGACCAATATACTTTTCCACCATTAGAAGTACCTTTGATATGTGATCGGTCTCGGGACAATTATGCGACACGGTCTACACGGTCTAAAGTTACACGGTCTACAGTTACACGGTCTACAGTTACACGGTCTACAGTTACACGGTCTACAATTACACGGTCTACAGTTACACGGTCTACAGAAAACACAGCAATAAAGAAATAATGTCTACAGAATAATAATCACTAACTACACAGTTTAAATGCAATAATAAACACTGTCTACACGGTCTACTTTGCAATAAATAAATCACTGTCTACACTGTCTACAAGAAGTAAATAAAACACTGTCTACACGGTCTACAAGAAATAAATACAACACGGTCTACACGGTCTACACGGTCTAAGGTCAGATCACACATCCTTGGTACTTCTCATTTCCGACTCGACAATTTATAATAGAAAATAATAACATAACCAATGACTAATCAATGAAATATAGTAAAGATCAATATCGAAATGCAAACAATAAACTGTACTCGCCTGTGGTCCTTTGCTGGTGAAACCGACAATCTGAACTACTCAATGTGCCACTATAGTCAAAACCCGTACGACAGTCCCCGGAAGCTGAAATAAACAATACCAATGATCTCAGAATAGTCAAATTAGCTAGGATTGCCTGTTCTTAAGTCCAATTCTGGACACAGGGGCAAAACGGTAATTTCGGACAAAAACGGTGTCCGCCGTTAGACCCGCTTTGCACCGAAAAGCGTGCCAGAGTCAACGGTCTCTAAAGTCGTCAAACTACATGTCTACGGATCCAGTTTTCCGATACGAACCCAACCGTATGTCCAAAGTTGGATTCCGGCGGGCCGTGCACAAAATCGCTCGTTGAGTGGGACCGTGGGGCCCGCAAAACGACGATTTTATCAACGGTCTCAGAATCGGACCAAACTTGGCATACAGGACCAGAAAAATGATACGGTTCTGTTGGCGCAAGTTTCGTCTCGATCTGACGAGTGTGCACAAAGAAATTGGAGAATTTGCAACGTGCGCGATACGGTGAATTTCGACGGATACGCATCAAATTCGTCGCGCACACGCGACCAATTTGAATTCCGCCAAAGCCCACACGACCACGAAGCTGTTACGCAGCTTTCGATGTCTTCGGTGCGCGACCACGTCGTCCGGATTGGCGTGACGCACGTCGTGTGGATGAATTTTCTGTTTTTGAAAACAGGTTTTTCACAATTTTCGGAGACAGATAATTTCGCAGATAAACTTTGAAATCATAAACGACAAAAAGAGTTCTGGACTCCTATAGGTTGTTAACAAATGTCTTCAGGTAGATTTTGGAAATCATGCATGGTTTAGAAGATAATCAAACGCAAAGTAGGCTAATTCGACTGTTTTCCGTCCTGTTTTTAAACAGGTTTTTCGGCAATTTCAACTCGAATTTTCTCGAGTTTCGGATCACTAGAATCTAAACTAATTGATAGGGATTAAAGACGGTTATAACAGGATCATACCTGAGTTTACAGAACTCAAAACGATCAAACGATCGTGGAGATATCTCGATCCGAAACCCGCTCCTCGCTCCGCAATTTCTGTCATGGGAACAGCGCGCCTGCGCGCGGTTTGGCCGACGGCGGCGCTCCGGCGTTTGCGCGGCTGTACGCGGCCGCGAGGGAGCCGCCCAGGGTGTTGGGGGTGGTGGCGGCGAGTTTGCTTAGGGTTAGTTGGTTGTCGACTTCCCCTCCTCTCGATCTAAACCTCTCTCTATCTATACTATATATATATACTGTTTCCTTATTCTCGGTTCTGTTGGGCTCGGGGACTCTCGGCTTTGCGTGAGGGAAGATTGGCTGGGCTTCCCTGCTGCTGTTGGGATTTCTCTCGGGTTGGCGTGTGGCCTGGCCTATTTGGCTGGGCCAAATTCTCTTCTTCTTTTTTTCTATTGGCTACTAGTACATTCATATATATATATATATATATATATATATATATATATTATATATACAACTACACGCACACACTCCAATACATAAATACTTCTATGTATATTCCTATATACATACGCATATATTATACATACTCATATATATATAATATCTATATAGATATTAATATATATAATATCTATGTATATATATATTTACACACAAATATTTATCTTTATAATTATCTGTATATACACACATATACAAATATTTAAACAAAATATATATATCCCTATATTTTTCTATACGTATACATATACCACATATATATTTATATATATACACATACACTTTATATATTATATATATACATATACTCGATAATATTAATTTATTTAAATCTTAATCGAAAATTGATTACTACAATAATTCTAATTAACATTCAATTTAATCATATAAATACAAATCATTAATATTAATTCTTATTTTAAAGCATATAATTACAAATCAATCTAACTTGAAGTTTCCTCATAATAGGAATTGGAAATAATATCTAAATATTATCAAATGGTATTTCTAACAGAAAATCATAAAATTAATTCTTTAAAATAATTGATAGTAGTCTACCAAGTACTTTTCTAGTATAAATATCAAAATTTTATAAAAATAATAGTTGATACAACAATTCCCAGAATATTTTTTTCTATAAATACAAAAATTGTTTAATAACTTGACAAACTCTTCCGTCAATCAAAATATCTAGAATAGAACTTTAAAATGAAAGTTATTTACTATTTAGAAATATTTAAAGCTAAAAAATAAATAATTAAATAATAATATTCAAGATTCGGGAAGAGGGGTTACAAATCTACCCACCTTAGAAATAAATTCGTCCTCGAATTTGAGGACTACCAAGATAGACAGGCTTGGTTGCTTGGTGAAGAGGTAGGAAAAATGGTAAGAAGCATTGATCAAGTAGATATACCGAAAAGTTCCTCAAATAGAAGATTGATCAACTATGGTGAAAATAAGAGGAGTAGAGAGACGACTTGTGGTTTGAATCTTGGCTACGGTCTTGAATTCCAAAATGCTCTACACCGCTCAAAAATTCGACACTAAAGGTAGCAATGACTCCAAAGCTAATTCGTCCAACGAAGACTCTACCCACCTTAGAAATTTCTTCCTCGAAATTCTAATTCATAACTATTCCTTAAAGTTCAACAAGAAAGTCTACCTTAACCTAAATCCTCTTAAATTTAATCCTTCGAAAATAGTTTACATCCTCCTCCTAGACATTTGTAACTACGTAACTCCGAGGACTTCTACCCACTTTGGTCACACTACTCCCTCAAATCTCATGTCAATAAAACTTTATAATCTTCCAACTAATTGCTAAAATTGCTACCAATAGGTATATATACTGCTTATGGCCACCATAATCCTCTCATATTTATCGAACAACCTGAAATCTAACAGGCAATAATTTACCAAGTAGCTAGTAGATATTGGTAAATTCTAATAAATATGACCTTTCATCGTTCCGAAATAGGAAGAACAGGAAGATAAGGAAGAATAATCAGGAGCAAGTGTAAAATTCCAGGACGGTAGAGAGTATCCAATGATGCGGATAGAAAGAAGGTTTACGAACCATAGACTTGTTTGCTAAAGTGGCTATTCTAGTCTAGTCACTCGCTAAATCGAAGCACCCTTCGCCTCTTAGAGTGGCATACAATTCATACACTACATAAGTCCCGTTCTCGAAATTTATCTAAACAGTTCCATAATAGAACAGAATTTTGAGAATCAAGATCGTGATCTTTTCCGTGGTTATTTAAACACACGAGTAAGGGATAAAATACAATACATGATAGTATCGCGACTTCTAGGTAGATGGAATAAGGGTTACAAATGACATCGCACTCTAAGAGGTGAAGATTATATGATAGGTATAAGGACCTATTTCAAATGGTTCGGCTTTATAGTCGAATATAGGGGTATGCATGGATGGGTTCTTACTGGGCATTAATAGATTTCCTAATTGGACATCAATCGTTGGTTGTATGAACCTTGGATTTTAATCTATTTGGACTGAACAAGATCCCAAGATAAACTATTTCTACTAGATTAGGATGGCCTGGAATAGGTTTCTACCCAAGGGATTGAGCTAGTTGCTAGTCAGGTTGGTTAGCTAGGTCCTTCAAGCCCAAGATTCGCCTTCAGTGACTTTTGTGTTTAAGTAGCACGAGAAGACACATTTACGTGGCACACTAGTAACATGCGCGTAGTGGGCTTTGAGTCGATCACAACCACATATTGGGTCGAAGGAATTGGGTCAAGGTTGAGGCTCTAGTGGATGTCGGAAGGTATACCGGTATTATGGTAAGGGTTATAGCTTGTCCTTTTTACCGGAAAGTCGTACCATAAAAATTGAGTACAAGGGAATGTGTTTGAGTGGGACATGATATACCTAGGTGAAGGTGAACTCGTCTAGATCTTGCATATGAAATTTGTTGGAAGATAACAGCTGGTCTCGTGCTCCGACTATTAATGACACGGCCGGGGACACAAAATGATCTAAATGGAAAGTGGGAGCCCATAGGGCACTAACTATCATTCTAATAAAAATTTATTCCAATCAATCGGTGATCTTCGTATATCCCAAACTTTAAGAGGCTTACAGTCTACCCACCTTAGAAGTTAGGACAGGTTTAGGAATGATGAGGTTGGAAGGATTACAAAGCTCGGATATTGTACCTCAACTTTTGTTAATAAAGAATAAGGCACGATGTACGGAATACGGTAGACTAAGACGAGTCAAGGATCGTTCCTCAATAAAGGAAAAAAACAAGGGTATACAATGACACATGGTCGATAAGATAGGATGATCTACCCGTCCACTGTATACAAGAGTTATCGACGGGGTAACCAACTTTAAGGCACATCATCAAAAAGATTTCTAACAACTGAGTCGGGAAACTCTAGTTGTGTCAAACCCGTCAGGCTATGGACATAAGGGTTCTAGTAGTATGGCTGCAGTGATCATGCATTGTTGTTGACAACTGGTATATCACAATTTGACAGGGTATTTAAGCTGTGGTGTTGGCTAAAGTAGTGACTGTGGTGTTCCAACACTAGTTAGGTCTAACAAATTTACTTATATAGGACAATATTGGTTGGAACCTATCGGAATGAGTGTCTATCACAGTGACGGTAAATGATTGTCCTTACCTTTCTCTACACATCTCATGTCTAAACTGTGGCTTGGTCGAGGAAGGGCTGAGATAAGGCTTAAGGGTTGCTAGTTAAGGCAAGCTTCCAGCAAATAATTGGAGACTCACAATCTCTGGTCTCTAAAGAACAGGTAGTCTCCTAGGTAGGCATTTCGACTAAGGGTAAACCCTAATCATTCTTAAATTCAGATGGCTTGAAAGTCCCGATTACAGTTTGGGGTCGAGCAACTCGATCACATGGCTGGCTGACGATAACTATCCTTGTGTATACAACTGCCATAGCCAGGGGGATACGCGGTATCTCTCTTCCCTTACGAGCTTTCGTCCTTCCAAATCGGTGAAGGACAAAAACAATAAAGAATTCAAGGGAGATGTTTCTGAATACAATTTCATGATTCAAGGGCGAACATATAATTCAAGAGGAATTGTCAATGCAGTCGCGGATGAGATCTTAGAGACACCTGCATCTCAATCCACGCAGGGTAATTAAATAAAGTGCGAACCAAATGCATCATGGTTGATCAGACCATAATACACTGATTCTGATTAGACAATATGTTAGTGGGCGTCCCCAATAAACATATGTCTTGAATCAAGCTCGATAAACGAGTAAGCTTGCAAAAACTAGGCTGTAATAGCCGCGTTGGTCAGGATAGTCAAGATACAAGTACGCAAAATTTTTTGAAAGAAGACACAAATAGTTCGAGTTTTGTGAGAATCAACCTTACCAGGTGTTCTTGCTTATACAGTCTTCCTACTATCTTCCTGTCCATAAGGTCTTGGTCAACTAATGGGTTATGGAACTCTGGATTCTATATTCTTGGTAACTTATTAATGGCGGTCAATTACCTCGTCAATAGGTCACAAGGACCACGGAATGCTAGATCGGAAGACGTGCTACCCAACTTGCAAAACTTCCACTAATATTGGCTTTGGATCTTATGGGACATACATGGCATTGTCCTATCCTCCATATTATCCTAAACCTGTAATCACGTTTGAAGTCATTTCACCGAGAGTTACGCCTCGCCCGTATACTCGGGCTGTGGTAAACCCTTGGATTCGTGATTTCAGGGTGCTATGCTATTCGATACTCTACCTTATATTGACACAAGGATTACGGTCAAAGAGGACTACTAGCCATAGTAATATTCTATAACCTATATTCTCTTAAACCAATTTCAACTCTAGGGTCGTACCTTGCCAGTGCGCTGCTGGCTGCAATGGACCCATAGTCTCCAGAATTTAAATAAATGGCGACAGTGCGCTGCTGTCCTGCCATTACGAGTTACTAACATTCTCGTGACTATATCTGTAAATAAATCCCTGAGCTTCTAGAGATTCGAACAAGTTGACTATAAGGCATAAATATTTGTCCTATCAGTCACAATCTTCAAAATAACAGATTGCACAGGGAGGAACTACCTGAGACAAAGAACTACAAACATTCTGGTATCTCTTTCAGGTGTATTCGAGTCATGGAGGAAATTTTTGGATTAGTCTACCTCGAGATTCGCATTTGAATAACCGAATCAGGAATTACAAACTATTCCCTTACGGCAAAGTAGGATTTTAAATGGGCAATTCAGACTAAGATATGGGGATGATATCTAAGAGGCAAGAGAAGGATTTGCCCAATTCATCAAGGTTAGATCATAAATTATATGAAGCCTTGTCTCACCAAGTGAATAATCTATCCACTTTGGATCGTGTCGCCATATCGAGAGATAATAGTGTATCTATGGGGATCTAACAACTATCAAAATTAATGACTCCTCATCTAAATTCCATGGCCTAGACTACCCATTGGTAAATTCGTATAGGGGACATCCTAGCCATAGTCATTCACTTAAATTAAATTAATTATAATTCGCGAGTGAGCATTTTCTTGTCGCAGGCTCGCAATAGTACAACTGACTTAAGCACTATCACGAGTTCGCGTGATTTGCGAAGACTGACCTGCATGGGCCACCACAAAAACTTGTCACGACCCGCACCCATTTTTTTTTTTTTTAAACGGATACGAGACGTGTCCAAGCCAGCCTACGCCGCAGTGTCGGCGGTAGAACGCTGTCACGGCCATGAAGATCAAAATCACAAACAATGCTCATTCACATAATTAATTTAATTTACAAAGATCACAAGTTTTACATTTGCTGAAAAATATAAACTTGTACAAATATTTGAATGGCTACAACTCCACTAGCTAGCTAATCTCTAGGCTTCCCGTCTGCAAGTATACCATCACTCCCCAAACTAAGTGATCCTCGGCTAACCTGAAAATGTTGGTTTCCAGTCAGGAATGGAACGAGCACAATTCACTGAATGCAATTTCAAATAAAGAAAATGACTATAAACAAAGGTTAGACATCAATCATGGGTTTGAAAATAAACAGTAAAGCCGTAAGAAAAATCAATAGTAATAAATAGACCAATATACTTTTCCACCATTAGAAGTACCTTTGATATGTGATCGGTCTCGGGACAATTATGCGACACGGTCTACACGGTCTAAAGTTACACGGTCTACAGTTACACGGTCTACAGTTACACGGTCTACAGTTACACGGTCTACAATTACACGGTCTACAGTTACACGGTCTACAGAAAACACAGCAATAAAGAAATAATGTCTACAGAATAATAATCACTAACTACACAGTTTAAATGCAATAATAAACACTGTCTACACGGTCTACTTTGCAATAAATAAATCACTGTCTACACTGTCTACAAGAAGTAAATAAAACACTGTCTACACGGTCTACAAGAAATAAATACAACACGGTCTACACGGTCTACACGGTCTAAGGTCAGATCACACATCCTTGGTACTTCTCATTTCCGACTCGACAATTTATAATAGAAAATAATAACATAACCAATGACTAATCAATGAAATATAGTAAAGATCAATATCGAAATGCAAACAATAAACTGTACTCGCCTGTGGTCCTTTGCTGGTGAAACCGACAATCTGAACTACTCAATGTGCCACTATAGTCAAAACCCGTACGACAGTCCCCGGAAGCTGAAATAAACAATACCAATGATCTCAGAATAGTCAAATTAGCTAGGATTGCCTGTTCTTAAGTCCAATTCTGGACACAGGGGCAAAACGGTAATTTCGGACAAAAACGGTGTCCGCCGTTAGACCCGCTTTGCACCGAAAAGCGTGCCAGAGTCAACGGTCTCTAAAGTCGTCAAACTACATGTCTACGGATCCAGTTTTCCGATACGAACCCAACCGTATGTCCAAAGTTGGATTCCGGCGGGCCGTGCACAAAATCGCTCGTTGAGTGGGACCGTGGGGCCCGCAAAACGACGATTTTATCAACGGTCTCAGAATCGGACCAAACTTGGCATACAGGACCAGAAAAATGATACGGTTCTGTTGGCGCAAGTTTCGTCTCGATCTGACGAGTGTGCACAAAGAAATTGGAGAATTTGCAACGTGCGCGATACGGTGAATTTCGACGGATACGCATCAAATTCGTCGCGCACACGCGACCAATTTGAATTCCGCCAAAGCCCACACGACCACGAAGCTGTTACGCAGCTTTCGATGTCTTCGGTGCGCGACCACGTCGTCCGGATTGGCGTGACGCACGTCGTGTGGATGAATTTTCTGTTTTTGAAAACAGGTTTTTCACAATTTTCGGAGACAGATAATTTCGCAGATAAACTTTGAAATCATAAACGACAAAAAGAGTTCTGGACTCCTATAGGTTGTTAACAAATGTCTTCAGGTAGATTTTGGAAATCATGCATGGTTTAGAAGATAATCAAACGCAAAGTAGGCTAATTCGACTGTTTTCCGTCCTGTTTTTAAACAGGTTTTTCGGCAATTTCAACTCGAATTTTCTCGAGTTTCGGATCACTAGAATCTAAACTAATTGATAGGGATTAAAGACGGTTATAACAGGATCATACCTGAGTTTACAGAACTCAAAACGATCAAACGATCGTGGAGATATCTCGATCCGAAACCCGCTCCTCGCTCCGCAATTTCTGTCATGGGAACAGCGCGCCTGCGCGCGGTTTGGCCGACGGCGGCGCTCCGGCGTTTGCGCGGCTGTACGCGGCCGCGAGGGAGCCGCCCAGGGTGTTGGGGGTGGTGGCGGCGAGTTTGCTTAGGGTTAGTTGGTTGTCGACTTCCCCTCCTCTCGATCTAAACCTCTCTCTATCTATACTATATATATATACTGTTTCCTTATTCTCGGTTCTGTTGGGCTCGGGGACTCTCGGCTTTGCGTGAGGGAAGATTGGCTGGGCTTCCCTGCTGCTGTTGGGATTTCTCTCGGGTTGGCGTGTGGCCTGGCCTATTTGGCTGGGCCAAATTCTCTTCTTCTTTTTTTCTATTGGCTACTAGTACATTCATATATATATATATATATATATATATATATATATATTATATATACAACTACACGCACACACTCCAATACATAAATACTTCTATGTATATTCCTATATACATACGCATATATTATACATACTCATATATATATAATATCTATATAGATATTAATATATATAATATCTATGTATATATATATTTACACACAAATATTTATCTTTATAATTATCTGTATATACACACATATACAAATATTTAAACAAAATATATATATCCCTATATTTTTCTATACGTATACATATACCACATATATATTTATATATATACACATACACTTTATATATTATATATATACATATACTCGATAATATTAATTTATTTAAATCTTAATCGAAAATTGATTACTACAATAATTCTAATTAACATTCAATTTAATCATATAAATACAAATCATTAATATTAATTCTTATTTTAAAGCATATAATTACAAATCAATCTAACTTGAAGTTTCCTCATAATAGGAATTGGAAATAATATCTAAATATTATCAAATGGTATTTCTAACAGAAAATCATAAAATTAATTCTTTAAAATAATTGATAGTAGTCTACCAAGTACTTTTCTAGTATAAATATCAAAATTTTATAAAAATAATAGTTGATACAACAATTCCCAGAATATTTTTTTCTATAAATACAAAAATTGTTTAATAACTTGACAAACTCTTCCGTCAATCAAAATATCTAGAATAGAACTTTAAAATGAAAGTTATTTACTATTTAGAAATATTTAAAGCTAAAAAATAAATAATTAAATAATAATATTCAAGATTCGGGAAGAGGGGTTACATAATGTCGACCCTACACGGCCAAGGTCGTAGCGTGGGACTATGATCACGTACTCAACTATCAGTTTCCCCATAACCCACATTCTAAACATGTAAGAGATACGAGAACAGTAAAAGCATGTGAAAGATACCGGAAGCGGTATAAGCATGACAGGTACTGGGAGCAGTACAAAACATGTGAATACTCAGAGCCGTATAAAGCATAGTGAAACATGTGCTGAGAACCAGTAAGAAGCATGTGAAGATATGATAACTCTCCTAAGCATGGTAGGGACCATTTTAATGTAACATGTGAAGATTTAACTTGCAGTTATTCAGAAAGCAGTATTTTAACAGGGTTAATACATGTTCTAGCATTAAAAGACAGTAAATGAGTGTGTAGATGTACTTGCCTCGAGCAAAGCAAGAATACTAGTACGAAGATATAGATGTCCGGTATCCTGTCAATAATGATATACAGACTCAGTTCTAAGCTATGATCAAGATTACACTAGTGGTGTGACACGACTCCTGACTGGATACTAACTAAATGGGGACCTAGCATAAAAGTCTAATGTGGAGTGCCACTATACACAAACTAACTCTCTAGGGTCTTTACACTAGTGCGGGGTGAGGTCCAATACTATAACAACTCAAATCAACGCAAAACTTGCAAGTTGTAACTACTCAATAAATAAATCAAACGGTACACTAAGTTCCAACAATTTTAGAGATAGACAAAAAGCTTAAATATATATAAAATAAAGTACCAAAATAATCCTTGTTAATTATAGAAATTTATACTAATTTTTCTGGGATTTATAAACCCTCATAAATAATTATTAAAAATCAGCAAACATAAATATATTGAAAATGAGTTCTGTTTTTCCACTTTTATAAAATACCAAAAGTACTTATTAAATGCTAGAAAAATTATAATAAATTAGCTAAATTAACATAATATTTAAATACTATTTTCCAAGATTTTTACAGCAATTAAAATATATATAAAAATTCAAAACCAGAAAGTAACAATTTATGAAAAAATAATTAATTGTAAATTAAGGATAATACATAATCAAAATCTACAGATGTTGTCGGATGATAAAATAAATATCACCAACGTGTCCAGAACGGTCAAATCAGCTAGGATAGCCTACCCATAAGTCCAATTTAGACACAGGGGCAAAACCGTAATTTCGGGTCAAAATGATGTCCGCCGTTGGACACACTTTGCACCGAAAAGCGTGTCGAAATAGAAGTCTACAAAACCTAGCAAATTATATGTCAACGAATCCAGAATGATGATACGAACCCAACGGTATGTCCGAAATAGGATTCCGATGTGCCGATCTCAAAATGATACGTTGACGCGACATTTGGTATCCGATTTGCACGGAAATGCGTGCCGGAGCAAATGTCTTCAAAACTCAGCAAATTATATGTCAACGAGTCTAGAATGACGATACGAACTCAACGGTATATCCGGAATTGGATTCCGATGAGCCGATCTCAAAGTGACCCGTTGACTCGAAAAGTGGGACCCGCTTTGCACCGAAATGCGTACCAGGGCCAACGTTCTCCAAATCAAGCAAATTTTATATGAAAACATGCCAGAACGACGCCACGAGTCTACTGGTGGTGTCAGAAATTGAATCCGGAGTCCCGGGTTCAAAAATGGAATTTAACAAGTGCAAATTAAAGAATTTGGACGGCCAACTTTGGCGTCAAATTCGACTAACCGAACGTGCTTAAAACGAAACGAAATCTAAAGGAGGCAGGAAGAGGGTTATACCAGCTGTGCACCGGAACTAACGGCACGCAAAACGGAGCTGTGACGGCGAAGTTACGAACCCGCGAAGTTGGCATCACGAAACTGTCCAAAAACAGTTCAATTAAAACGTCAACTTGGTGGCCAGTTTTGAGGTATCAAACGACAAAATTAACGGACGGAAATTGACAGGAGTGAAGATGGATATACCGAGATTGCGACGGAGCAAAAAGTTCGCCGATCCAACGGTCGGATCTCCCAAAAAATGCACGTGAAGTTGCTGCGACGGGACGCCATTTCCGAGTTCAAAACTCGCGCGTCACGACGGGATTTCGACGTAAACGCACGAATAGCCTATGCGTCGCGCCGGGGAGGAAGGCGACGGCCAGGGGGCGTTCGCCGGAGGCTCGCGCACGGCCGGGGGGGCTCGCCGGCGGCGGCGGTCGGCCGCGGTGGCGCGCGCGACGCGCGCGGCTGCTACGTGCAGCTGCTGCTGCCGCGTTTGCTGCTGCGCTGCCACCTCGCTGCTGCTGCTGCCACGCGCGGTGGCGCGTGGCGGGGTGGCGACGGCGGTGGTGGTTGGTCGCGGCGGTGAGGGGGTGGCGCGGCACAGGGGCGCGCGGCGGCGGGCGCGCTGGAGGCCGGGTGTCGGCCGCGCGGGGAGACACGCACGGGGGCGCGGGCGGCCGGGTCGGGTGCAGGAAAGTCGGGTCGGCGAGGGTGGTCCGACATCGGGGTGGTGCATGGGAGATGATGATGATGATGATAAAGGTGGTGGTTGGGGTGTTAATGGTGGTGGTTTTGCCGTGCTCTTCTCAGAAGGAGAAGAAGGAGATGAAGAATAAGAAGTAGAAGAAGAAAACGAAGAAGAAGAATAAGTAGCAGCAGTAGTAGTAGGGGGGGCACTCCATACGTGGGAGAGAGAGTGAGGGGTGATGGGATGGGGATGTCGGCTGTAGGGGTGAGAGAGGAGAGAGAGGGAGATATTAAATAGGGAGAGAGAGAGATTATGAGAGGGGGAGTGATATTTAGAGAGAGAGAAAAAGAGATATTAATAGAGAGAGGGAGAGGAGAGAGAGAAGTCGGTCCAAGTGAGGGGGGGGGGGGTGTTTGCTGTGATGTGAGGTGGTGGTGTTGTGTGTTTGCATGAGAATAGGGAGAGAGAGATTACATATATAAATATATATATATATATATATATATATATATATATATATACACCATATGTATATATATACAACATAATATATAATGGAGGTATATATATATATATAAATTAGATATTTTTGTGTAGTGCAAAAATAGGAATTGTCAGGGGGGGTGTTTGGGTAGACATGACAGGGCAACGTGGAGCTTGGGTTCGGGTTCGGTCGAGCCGGGTCGGGTCGAAATCGGGCTGGGTGCAATAATAAAATTAAATACGTATTTATGATCACGGGTAAATAAATAATATGCGGGGACTCCAATAAATGGGACACAAGCGTCATGCGGGTAGTAGGCTTCATGTGGGCCACGTCCATACTTTGGGTCGACTGGGTTGGGTCGATGTCGGGTCCCGAAATTAAATTGGAAATTAGATCAGGTTTCACGGCAGAAAATAAATCGACCTAAATTGACCCGGAAGTTGTGCGAAGAAAATGGAGCACAAAATGGAGTGTCTGAGTGGGACACGAAGGTCATGGGTGGAGAGCGTCTCGAGTAGATCATTTATGAGAAGTTGGTTATGGGAAAACGACTGGTCTGGTGCTCCTAAATTAAAAGTCACGGTAACGTGCAAACGATGATCAAAAATAAAAGTGGGAATAATATTCAATGATTAATCGGCCTAAGTTGACCCGAACTTGCGCGATACAAAAAGAGCACAAGGGAACGAGTTCAAGTGGGACACGATATATCAACAGGAAGATAATCTTGCCTACTTCAAAACCCATGAAGAGAGTTTACAGAGATTGGTATCCCTGACGCTCCAGAAGTCAAAATCATGGAAAGGTACATTAATAATAAAAAAATAATTAAATAATAAAACATTTATCAAAAAATAATTCATTAAGAAAAATAAAAATAAACCCTGAAATTCAGGGGGCTTACATCCTACCCACCTTACAAAAATTTCGTCCTCGAAATTAAAAATCATCCAACCGGTCAAACTATAATATGTAGCTGCTCTGGCTACAATACTCAATCTGCTATCCTTGTAATCATCTCTTTTGTTTCTCCTACAAACTTTTTGGTTCAGGTTCAACAAAAGTCCTTCTATTATAAACAACGTCATATATCCTTTAGAATCTTCCATACTAACATGAAACATTTATGTATACCCTAAACTATAGGTCATTCTCTGGGTATGTTTATAAACGTTCAATGTTAATCATCAACCATATTTTTAACCTCAATTGTAAGTACTGGATTTCCTTATCATATCCTAAGTATCCTTATTTCATCAATCCACAGTTCCTTGGCATCATTTATCGTCAATCCTTTCCTACAATTTCTCCTTGAAATCATACGTTCAATTCTTATCCTTGGCGTAGAGCCTTCTTCTTTTTACTCAACAAGTCCTCCGAATACAAATTCTCGATTTCAAAACTCCCGATTCATTAATTACCAATGTACATATATCTCTGTCTTGTTCCTTGTCCTTTTAACCGATATCTTTTCGATCTCGTATGCAATACGATAACTCATTCTAACTTATTCTATATCAATCCACATATCGATCTACCCTTTAATCACCTGTAATCAGCTATAGGTAACCAACCAAAATTCTACAAATGCTAAATCCTCAATTTGCTAAACACAAGATTCTAATCCTTAATCCATAGTCATAACAATATACTATCTCATTTATCCATCTTAGATACCCTATCATCGAGTCATAATACCAATACAATCGTTCTTAATGGTTTCCAAGTCTACTACAGTCAGTCGCTTATACTTGTCCTGTAAGCTTAATCTAACCAATCCCTAGGAAAAGTACTTATCACAATCACACAATACATTTATAGTTATACTTACAGAATCAGTTAACAAGGTTTGGCTATTTCGGTCGCCTATGAAATAGAAGGTAACAAGGCCTAAGACTGGGTCAAGCAATCCATAACAGTGTTCAAACAAGTTAAAGGGTCGAGCAAGACAGAAAAGTTTATCGAAAAATCTTCAAGAATGGTATGAAGACAACGGGATACATAACGAGAAGAATTATCCAAGAGGTTAACGAAGAAAAGTTTAGTCAAGTCATAGGAAAGATAGAACACAAAAATAATTATGTCCAAAAGATAACATGAAAGCAATTCTATTGGAGAGTTCTAGAGAACCTATAATCCTAGTTATAGATGGAACAGAGTTAATCAAGACGGAGAAGAATGATAATAAGAATTTATTCTTGCTCAATCGATCATAACGAAGTGAACCAAGCTGAGATATGATCTGATAACCATATACGTCTTCCTGAAATCATGTTGCCAGAATTTTCGCCCTACCAGTAAGCTTATATGCAATAAACGAGGGAGTCCATAACTAAGGTATACACCCTATTATTATATTATCTAGATTCCTTACCACGCCAACCGGTATGGCTGCAAGAAAATCTAAATTCTATGAATAGGATAGTATATCCAAAATCAGGCTCTATGTTTTTGTCATACCAGCTAATATGGCTGCGATAAATTCTAAACTCCATAAATAAAGCAGACGTTTACCTTATCAGGATATATCATAATTCAATCCACAAAATTTATCACGATGTAAGATCAAAGTTAACAACAAAATCAGAAATTAAATTCAACAACGAATTTAAAGAAAAGCAAATGGAATTAAGCGAAAACAGATTTCTAGGTAAGATTAGAGTGAGATTAGAGTGAGATCCTCAGGGATCATCCCAAAGGTACAACTTGGTCTAAATTGACCCACTGAAATACAAACAAGAGGCTAATTATAGCTAACGGTCCTATGCTGTGATGAGTTCTCCTATGTTGCAATCCTAGAAATCCTCTAGGTGTTCTAAATGTCGTTCCTAATATTGTCTAATTACCTTAAGTTCCTAATTACAGGCATGCTTGGTACAATAACGTAACCAAACAATTTAGTCAGGACCTGCATGGGCCGCCAAAAAAAATGTCACGACCCGATACCCAAATTGTTGGGCCGGGCCGAGCCATGTCCAGCCTACACTTGATTAAAGCGTAGTAAGCTGTTCTAAGAATAGACAATAAAGTATCTAAGCAGCTAACAGTTCTAAAATCATAATTAACGGTTCATCACAAGACAGCATCTATAAGCGAAGGTAAACAAGTACAGGCTTAATAATACATAACCAAAGTATCTAACTGGAGACAAAGTCCAGTATCCAAATATAAGTACATACCAAAGTCTAAGTCCCAAAACACGAGAAAGATATCTAAGCAAGGTTCCCCGCTGGGGCCTCTACTGGAGCTAAGGCCAGGTCCTCCTCGAAAAGTAAACCTACAACGTTATCCTGTCAGGACGGGAGCAAGTACAACCTCTACAACTAAAGTACTGAACATATAATGAAAGAGATGTACAACAAGAAACATGGTGTGATAAGTCTATAAAACAGGAAATCCTGGAAACATGTCATCATGGTACAACTGGGATCACAGTATCATAGTAACACAGGAAACATGGCATATCTGGAATCATGGTATAACTCATAATCTATCATGGCAAGGATACATATGTCATATAGACAGATGTATATATAATGTTTAAAACTGGAGCAGGTACGTGATCGGTCAAGAGGTGCTGAGGGTGGAGTGCCACCAGTAAGAACAATATGTACTTCCGTACATGCCTAAATGTACACACGTACAAGTGCCTCGGGATATTGGCCTCTGGCAAAGCCTACATGCATAATGTCGACCCTACACGGCCAAGGTCGTAGCGTGGGGCTATGATCACGTACTCAACTATCAGTTTTCCCATAACCCATATTCTAAACATGTAAGAGATACGAGAACAGTAAAAGCATGTGAAAGATACCGGGAGCGGTATAAGCATGACAGGTACTGGGAGCAGTACAAAACATGTGAATACTCAGAGCCGTATAAAGCATAGTGAAACATGTGCTGAAAACCAGTAAGAAGAATGTGAAGATATGATAACTCTCCTAAGCATGGTAGGGACCATTTTAATGTAACATGTGAAGATTTAACTTGCAGTTATTCAGAAAGTAGTATTTTAACAGGGTTAATACATGTTCTAGCATTAAAAGACAGTAAATGAGTGTGTAGATGTACTTGCCTCGAGCAAAGCAAGAATACTAGTATGAAGATATAGATGTCCGGTATCCTGTCAATAATGATATACAGACTCAGTTCTAAGCTATGATCAAGATTACACTAGTGGTGTGACACGACTCCTGACTGGATACTAACTAAATGGGGACCTAGCATAAAAGTCTAATGTAGAGTGCCACTATACACAAACTAACTCTCTAGGGTCTTTACACTAGTGCGGGGTGAGGTCCAATACTATAACAACTCAAATCAACGCAAAACTTGCAAGTTGTAACTACTCAATAAATAAATCAAACGGTACACTAAGTTCCAACAATTTTAGAGATAGACAAAAAGCTTAAATATATATAAAATAAAGTACCAAAATAATCCTTGTTAATTATAGAAATTTATACTAATTTTTTTGGGATTTATAAACCCTCATAAATAATTATTAAAAATCAGCAAACAGAAATATATTGAAAATGAGTTCTGTTTTCCCATTTTTATAAAATACCAAAAGTACTTATTAAATGCTATAAAAATTATAATAAATTAGCTAAATTAACATAATATTTAAATACTATTTTTCCAAGATTTTTATAGCAATTAAAATATATATAAAAATTCAAAACCAGAAAGTAACAATTTATGGAAAAATAATTAATTGTAAATTAAGGATAATACATAATCAAAATCTACAGATGTTGTCGGATGATAAAATAAATATCACCAACGTGTCCAGAACGGTCAAATCAGCTAGGATAGCCTACCCATAAGTCCAATTTAGACACAGGGGCAAAACCGTAATTTCGGGTCAAAATGATGTCCGCCGTTGGACACACTTTGCACCGAAAAGCGTGTCGGAATAGAAGTCTACAAAACCTAGCAAATTATATATCCACGAATCCAGAATGATGATACGAACCCAACGGTATGTCCGAAATAGAATTCCGATGTGCCGATCTCAAAATGATACGTTGACGCGACATTTGGTATCCGATTTGCACGAAAATGCGTGCCGGAGCAAATGTCTTCAAAACTCAGCAAATTATATGTCAACGAGTCCAGAATGACGATACGAACTCAACGGTATATCCGGAATTGGATTCCGATGAGCCGATCTCAAAGTGACCCATTGACTCGAAAAGTGGGACCCGCTTTGCACTGAAATGCGTGCCAGGGCCAACGTTCTCCAAATCAAGCAAATTTTATATGAAAACATGCCAGAACGATGCCACGAGTCTACTGGTGGTGTCAGAAATTGAATCCGGAGTCCCGGGTTCAAAAATGGAATTTAACAAGTGCAAATTAAAGAATTCGGACGGCCAACTTTGGCGTCGAATTCGACTAACCGAACGTGCTTAAAACGAAATGAAATCTAAAGGAGGCAGGAAGAGGGTTATACCAGCTGTGCACCGGAACTGACGGCGCGCAAAACGGAGCTGCGACGGCAAAGTTACGAACCCGCGAAGTTGGCGTCACGAAACTGTCCAAAAACAGTTCAATTAAAACGTCAACTTGGTGGCCAGTTTTGAGGTATCAAACGACAAAATTAACAGACGAAAATTGACAGGAGTGAAGATGGATATACCAAGATTGCGACGGAGCAAAAAGTTCGCCGATCCAACGGTCGGATCTCCCAGAAAATGCACGCGAAGTTGCTGCGACGGGACGCCATTTCCGAGTTCAAAACTCGCGCGTCACGACGGGATTTCGACGTAAACGCACGAATAGCCTATGCGTCGCGCCGGGGAGGAAGGCGACGGCCATGGGGCGTTCGCCGGAGGCTCGCGCATGGCCGGGGGGGCTCGTCGGCGGCGGCGGCCGGCCGCGGTGGGGCGCGCGACGCGCGCGGCTGCTACGTGCAGCTGCTGCTGCCCGCGTTTGCTGCTGCGCTGCCACCTCGCTGCTGCTGCTGCCACGCGCGGTGGCGCGCGGCGGGGTGGCGACGGCGGTGGTGGTTGGTCGCGACGGTGAGGGGGTGGCGCGGCACAGGGGCGCGCGGCGGCGGGCGCGCTGGAGGCCGGGTGTCGGCCGCGCGGGGTGACACGCACGGGGGCGCGGGCGGCCGGGTCGGGTGCAGGGAAGTCGGGTCGGCGAGGGTGGTCCGACGTCGGGGTGGTGCATGGGAGATGATGATGATGATGATAAAGGTGGTGGTTGGGGTGTTAATGGTGGTGGTTTTGCCGTGCTCTTCTCAGAAGGAGAAGAAGGAGATTAAGAATAAGAAGTAGAAGAAGAAAACGAAGAAGAAGAATAAGTAGCAGTAGTAGTAGTAGGGGGGGCACTCCATACGTGGGAGAGAGAGTGAGGGGTGATGGGATGGGGATGTCGGCTGTAGGGGTGAGAGAGGAGAGAGAGGCAGATATTAAATAGGGAGAGAGAGAGATTATGAGAGGGGGAGTGATATTTAGAGAGAGAAAAAGAGATATTAATAGAGAGAGGGAGAGGAGAGAGAGAAGTCGGTCCAAGTGAGGGGGGGGGGGTGTTTGCTGTGATGTGAGGTGGTGGTGTTGTGTGTTTGCATGAGAATAGGGAGAGAGAGATTACATATATAAATATATATATATACACCATATGTATATATACAACATAATATATATATATATATATATATATATATATATATATATATATATATATATATATATATATATATATATAAATTAGATATTTTTGTGTAGTGCAAAAATAGGAATTGTCAGGGGAGGTGTTTGGGTAGACATGACAGGGCAACGTGGAGCTTGGGTTCGGGTTCGGTCGAGCCGGGTCGGGTCGAAATCGGGCTGGGTGCAATAATAAAATTAAATACGTATTTATGATCACGGGTAAATAAATAATATGCGGGGACTCCAATAAATGGGACACAAGCGTCATGCGGGTAGTAGGCTTCATGTGGGCCACGTCGATACTTTGGGTCGACTGGGTTGGGTCGATGTCGGGTCCCGAAATTAAATTGGAAATTAAATCAGGTTTCACGGCAGAAAATAAATCGGCCTAAATTGACCCGGAAGTTGTGCGAAGAAAATGGAGCACAAAATAGAGTGTCTGAGTGGGACACGAAGGTCGTGGGTGGAGAGCGTCTCGAGTAGATCATTTATGAGAAGTTGGTTCTGGGAAAACGACTGGTCTGGTGCTCCTAAATTAAAAGTCACGGTAACGTGCAAACGATGACCAAAAATAAAAGTGGGAATAATATTCAATGATTAATCGGCCTAAGTTGACCCGAACTTGCGCGATACAAAAAGAGCACAAGGGAACGAGTTCAAGTGGGACACGATATATCAACAGGAAGATAATCTTGCCTACTTCAAAACCCATGAAGAGAGTTTACAGAGATTGGTATCCCTGACGCTCCAGAAGTCAAAATCATGGAAAGGTACATTAATAATAAAAAAATAATTAAATAATAAAATATTTATCGAAAAATAATTCATTAAGAAAAATAAAAATAAACCCTGAAATTCAGGGGGCTTACAGAATGATGGAGAATAGTCGACAGAAACCTAAAACATAATTTTTTATTTTGGAAAAAAATTTGTCGGGAACAAAAATTCAAGAGTTTTCGTTCTTCTTTCAAAATGATGCTAACCTTTATGGAAAAGAAGAAGAAGATCGTCTTTCCACAATTGACCTAATAGTCGAAAAACTTCAAATCTCTCCACGATGATGATGGTGAGCGATTATCGGAGTTCGACTGAAGAAAAGCACTGTGAACTACGAACGATCTTTGCGATCTCTGCTGAAGATGAGAGCAATGGAATTCAGATATCTCGTGAAGAAAAAGAGACGAAAATCGCAATCCAAATCTGAGTTTGTGCGAAGGGTAGTTATGGTATTATAAAGATGACAATTTTTTAAATACAGAGCATCTAAAGAAAATCTTATAATATTTAATGTGGAAATATATAATTCTGGA
Organism: Iris pallida; assembly: GCA_029216955.1. Classification (NCBI taxonomy): domain Eukaryota; kingdom Viridiplantae; phylum Streptophyta; class Magnoliopsida; order Asparagales; family Iridaceae; genus Iris; species Iris pallida. The sequence goes on along the minus strand of JANAVB010006397.1, from coordinate 11,211,318 downwards.
CATTTCATAAAATCCATCATGCGGGTGGATTTTTCATACAAACCAACCCCGAAATTGGGTTTCTCAACAATTTCCAATAAAAATATAATGATTTCTAAAAATTCTACTCATTTGATGTTTTGTTTTCTAAAATAATCTATTGAAAACAAAAACTTTGGCTAATTCCTACTTTGGGAATGACTTGAATCAATGTGAGAAAATAAATAAAACATCTTAATTTTTTCTTGATACACAAGAAACAACAATGAATGGGAGTAAATTTGAAATAATTTTTTTTTTTTGAAACAGAAAAATAAATTAGAGAATCTAATTTTTGAGACACAAGAAAAAGTGGACAGTAATTCCCTACTCGTCAAAATGAGTCTTCTCAATTTTTACCAAACTGCCATTTCCGGTCTTCATAAATCTGACCGTCGGATCTGTCATCACCCGCTCGAGATCCTGCCACCTGTCCTCTACAAACGCGCCAGCCGAGCTCCCGTCGCCATTGACCACTCTATTTAAAACCCAGCAAAGACCAAAGACCGAAGAAAGAAAGGAGGAGGAGAAGAAAGGAATCATTCAGTAGCTATCGAAGGAGCAATGGCGGACATGCTGACCGACGAGCAGATCTCGGAGTTCAAGGAGGCCTTCAGCCTCTTCGACAAGGACGGCGATGGTATATTAAAACCCTAACTTTCCTTCTCTCTGTTTGGAGCCCTAGATCTCGATTCATAGGGTTTTGATCGCGGAGGGGGAAGAAGTTATTTAGGTTTGTGTTTGTTCGAGCGAGTGATCCGATCGGATCGGAATAGTTCTGGTTTTCTCCATTTAGGCTTAGAATTTGTTATGTTTGTTGGGGTTTTTGTCCTTTTCTTTGTAGAAACTTTAGTCCCACATCGGATAGGCCAAAGAAGTTGTATCTATATATATTAGCTATGCTAGTTTAGAGATGCACATGTGGTGTGGAGGTGCACATGAGTGTGCCATGTGGGGTTATTTTTCTAATAGAAAAAAGGCTAAATCAACAATTAAAACCATTAATGCTTTTTGCTCTTGGGAAATTTATTTCCATGGGAGCTAAGCCCCGTAGGGGCTTAGCAACTCGGACTCGGACTCGGACTTGGGCTCATGAGGCGTAATGTGGCATTTTGTTGGCGCACTTTGCACTTAGCATCGTCGCTAGGCGCATAGTGCGCGCGCAGGCTGCGCACAAGTGGCGCAATGTGCGCGTTGTGCGTGTGACGCAAGGTGTGCAAGGCGTGTGGCGCAAGTGGCTCTGTGCGCAAGGTGCAAGACGCGCTGGTTGCTAGAGTGGCGCAACTTGCTTCAGATCGTGCCTGTGCATGATCTGAGCGGTTACTGCATGTTCGGAGTGGTTATTACCACGTCCCGAATGTTGTGCTAACCGGGCAGTTGCTACTCGGGCCTATAAAAGGTCTCCTCTCTCACAAACAATGGTACACAGAACATATTCAGAGAGTTACGAAAGTTTACAAGTGTTTCTTAACACGAGTAAACATAGCCTGTCAGAGAGAAGAGAAGCTTTGCACCAGCGTTGCTTTTGCACGGGAGTCCTTGTACGATCCGAGGAGTCAGAAGAGCAGAAGTGTTCCAAAGTTCTTCGACGAACTTGCTGGTTCCTGGAAGCTATTCGTGTGGGACGAATATAGCTTTGAGCAACGGTGATCATTCACCCCAGCAGGCCATCTTCCATCTTTCGCCTGTCATCTTCTTCGTTGCTGTGAATTACGAAATCTTCTTAGATTCTCGTATATCATATGCTGTTGTAACGAGATCTTCTTAGATCTTCGTTATACTCGCGCAACCTTCCTAAAAGTGTTGCGTTGGAACATTGTTCTTACAATTGTTTCATTTTCTCAGTTTTTCATCGAAAAATTGTGCCCCGACACTAACAATCTCAAAGCTATATTGCTACGATGGAAAACTTTAATGCTTCACTCCTCAATACTGACTTTTGTAAGTTAGAAAAGTTTGATGGAGAGCATTATCAAGTCTGGAAGAGGAAGGTTTATCTCACTCTTTAACTCAGAGACGTTGATCACGTGCTTATTGAAGAGGAACCTTCTGTTCCAGATGTTGGGACTGCTGCCGCAATCATTGCGGCTACTAAACTTCAGGCTAAGTGGAGAAGGAAAAATAGCATTTGCAAGCTGCTTATCCTGAATGCTATGGAGGATTCTCTAGCAGAATCTTACAGTAAAAAACCAATTGCCAGAGACATATGGGAGTCTCTGGAGAAACTATACGAAGAAGACAAGAACAAGAGCAAGATATTTGTGGTTGAAAAATATCACAAATGGCTCTTTGAGGACGAGAAGTCCATGTTGCCGTAGGTAAAAAAATTTCTGAAGCTGCGACAGAAGTTGGAAGATGAGGCGATGCCCCTCTCCGACAGTTTGTTGTTGGAGGGATTGTTTCAAAGCTCCCCGCTGGGTGGAGTAAGTTCTATGCAAACATGCATAGGAAGAAGCTTGAGATCAGCCTTGAAGATCTCTTGCAGGAAATTTATGTTGAGGACCAGATGCGGGCTCAACTCAAGGTGGACTCACTGTCCAAGCAATTGGCTAATGCCAATATGGTTCATACCAAGGAACCAAGGAGAAAGCATGCGGCTTCCCACAGCAAGAAGGACCCTGACAATATGAAAGTCAAGGGAACTTCTTTCAAGCAAAAGAAGCCAAAGTCTCAGATGCCTTGCTTCAAGTGTGACAATAAGGGCCACTTCAAAAGTGAATGCAAAACAAAGACCAAGCAATCAGAGCAAGGAGAGCCTAGTAAGGTATCTATGATCACATACGTTGTTGTTATGATTGTGCAGGTTGATGCGGTAGGGATTGACTCTGACTGGTGGGTAGACACTGGAGCATCCTGCCATGTCTGCTCCAGTAAGGAGTGGTTCACCACCTACACACCTACTTCTGAAGTGGTTATGATGGCAAACCAGGCACAAGCTGAAGTGCTCGGGACCGGGACGGTGGTGTTGAAGCCGACTTCGGGAAAGTCTCTGATGCTTCAAGGCGTGAAGCACGTACCTGCTATCGCCAAGAACCTGATCTCAGGAGGTCTACTATGCAACGCAGGCTCAGGATGGACATCAATGCTGGCCAGATGATGATGTCTATTAAGGGAATATATTTCGGAAAAGCTTTTTATACCGAAGGAATGTTCAAAATTCAGCTTGTGAATCAGTCCAATGTAATTAATGTAATTAATGCAATCACTCCTTCTGCTTATACTCTTGAGTTGTGGCATAATAGGCTAGGACATGTTCATTGTAAACGAATAAACAGAATGTCTAGTCTAGGACTTGTCTCCAAGTGTGGGGGTAAAGTAAAGAAATGTGAAGTTTGTGCTCAAACGAAGATCACAAGGAAACCCTTTCCTCGGGTTAATCGAAGTACAGATCTTCTAGAGTTGGTACACTCCGATATCTGTGACTTCAAACAGTTCTCTACAAAGGCCGGGATGAAGTATTTCATAACCTTCATCGATGACTTCTCAAAGTATGCGTTTGTCTACTTGCTGAAGGCTAAAGACGAAGCATTCGAGAAGTTCAAAGAGTTCAGAGCCGAAGCTGAGCGGCAGACTGAACAACAACTCAGAATAAGAAGTGATCGATGTGGGGAGTACATGTCTCATGAATTCGCATCGTTCTGCAAAGAACATGGAATTGTCAATGAGACTACGGCTCCGTACTCTCCTCAATCAAACGGAGTAGCAGAGAGGAAGAACAGAACGTTAACAAAAATGATTAACTCAATGTTGTTGACTGCTGGCCTTCCTAAGTGCTATTGGGGAGAAGCTGCATTGACGGCCACTTTTATTCTAAATAGAGTGCCTCATGCAACTTCAGACGTTACTCCTCATGAACTCTGGTTCAAGGTCAGACCTAACTTGAATGTCATTCAAGTGTGGGGGTGTCTGGCATATGTCAAGCTTCCAGATCTGAAGATTCAGAAGCTTGGGACAAGGACTACTAAGACGATCTTCTTGGGGTATGTCGAGAAGAGTGATGCTCGGAGATTTCTTGATATTGAGTCAAACCATATCATTGAATCTCGCGACCCAGAATATTTTGAAGACAAATTTGCAAGGCACAAGAATATTGTACTTGCGGATGTACCGGAGAACATTGAGGGTACGCAGGAAACTGAAGTCTTCAATGAAGATGTGGTCCAAGAAGATGTTGAAACAACGATTGAACCAAAATAAGCTGAGCCGTCAGCTAAGCGTATGAGGAGGCCGAAAGACTTCGGAAGTGACTTTGTCACCTATCATGTGGAAGCAGATCAGCTTACCCATGATGAGGCGATGAAGACCAGAGATTCGATTTTCTGGAAGGAGGCGATTGACAATGAAATTGATTCTATCACCTCAAATAACACTTGGGTGTTGGTTGATCTTCCTGAAGTAGCGAAACCCATCGGATGCAAATGGATCTTCAAGAAGAAGATGAAAGCAGACGGAACTATTGACAAGTTCAAGGCTAGGTTGGTAGCCAAGGGATTTTCTCAGAAGCAGGGGATTGACTACTTCGACACGTATGCTCCAGTAGCCCGGATGACCACCATCAGAGTGTTGATTGCTCTTGCAGCAATACATAAGATGGTGATACATCAGATGGATGTGAAAACGACTTTCCTAAATGGCGAGCTGACCGAAGAGATATACATGCAACAGCCAGAGGGATTTGTCGTCAAGGGTCTTGAAGACAAAGTCTGCAAGTTGGTGAAATTTTTGTACGGTCTAAAACAGGCTCCCAAGATGTGGCATGAGAAATTTGACAAAGTTATAAGGTCAAATGGCTACATGGTCAGCGAGACGGACAAGTGTGTTTACACGAAGTTCGCTGATGGAAGAGGTGTGATCGTTTGTCTGTACGTGGACGATATGCTTATCCTAGGTACGGATATGAGCTGTGTCACGGAGACAAAAAAATTCATCTCGAACAAGTTCAGTATGAAGGACTTGGGGGAAGCTGATGTGATCTTAGGGATCAAGATCATATGGACAGACATTGGACTAGCGCTGTCACAGTCTCATTATATTGAGAAAATGATCACTTGTTATGGGTATCGAGATCTTCCACGGATCGATACGTCGTACAAGTGTCATCTGAAGCTGAAGCCTAATTCAGGGGAAAGTGTCAGGCAGCTGGAGTATGCAAGCGTAATCGGGAGTTTGATGTATGCTACTACTGCCACAAGGTCTGACATAACTTTCGCCGTGGGAATGCTGAGTCGTTTCACGAGCAACCCAGGTGTTGAACACTGGAAAGCTGTGAAACGGGTTATGAGATATCTCAAGAAGACTCAGATATATGCACTGTACTACAGCGGAGATCCGCGGTAGTGGAAGGCTTCAGTGATGCCAGCTGGTGCTCAGAGGTGGAGAGCGAGAGGTCCACAGGTGGATTCATTTTCATAATGGGTGGAGCTGCTATATCGTGGAAGTCGAAGAAGCAGACTATGCTCTCGCGGTCATCTATGGAATCTGAGTTCTTTGCACTTGATTCCGCAGCCGAGGAAGCAGAATGGCTTCGGGAGCTTATGTATGATCTTCCAGTGGTTGGGACGCAAATACCGGCGATACCGATATACTGCGACAATCAGGCGACTGCGGCGGTGGCATCAAATGATCTCTTCAACGGGAAGAAGAGGACTGCGGTTGAAGCACATGGCAGTACACGATCTCATCAAAAGGGGTGTTATTGCAGTGATTGATGTTCGGAGTCAGGAGAACCTGGCGGATCCGTTTACCAAGGGCCTCAAGCGCCAGCTGGTCGATGACACAACTTGTAAAATGGGTTTGAAGGCATTCTGATATTGTGTTATTGTATTCCTACCATAAAATTTTATGCTAATAGTTCAAAGAAAAATCTACTATGCATCTAGCTTTTGGTTCAAGGGAGGACCAATAATCGGAAGAATATCAGGAACGGTGGGTACATGTTCTATTGGGCATGGAGAGGTTACGGACCTATAACCACTGTTGTCTACTGTTGTTTTCTACGAAAAACGGATCCTGTGGGAAGGTTGGCTTAAATGCCTTAATGAGTTATCAGGCAGAGTGAATGCCTAGTGTGCTTTACAGGAAGCACGGTAGAACAACACTACAAGGAGTGAAACTCTATGCTACTGTGGGGTGACTCCACCATGAGGTTCCCAGGTATGGGGTAATGCCTCGGCTTTGCTAGCCAAGTCACAGCGGCGTAGCACCGCAAATAGGTAGTTAGCCTAATGCTGTATGTTAAAATAAAGAGGGGTGTAGTCAGCACTACAAAGAGGAGTTCCTCATGTTACAGTGGCACGACACCACGATGAGGTACCCGGTTAGGGATAAAGCCTCGGCCTTGCAAGCCATGTCGTTGCGGCGTAACACCGCAAGGAAGCCTAAGGCTTCATGCTGGGTAGTTTGGCACTACAAAGAGGTGGTTGCCTCATGCTACAGTAGTATGACACTACGATGAGGTTCCTGGTACGGGATAAGGCCTCGGCTTTAAGCCATGTCATAGCGGCGTAGCACTGCAAGGGAAGCGCAAAGCGCTTCATGCCATGTCTCTTTATAATGAACTCACCTATAGTGTATGGACAAAGAGATATCATGCCGTCTCTTGAGGGTAAACTTGTAGACGCCCAAAATTATACACTGAAACCAGGCTGGCACGGGACCTTTAATGTGTAGCCAGAAGCACATATAACTACATTATGTGAGTGGAAAGAATTTCAGTTATGATGCAAAATTCAAGGCTTAGTCCATTCTTGTATTATAGTCTGTTGTTTGACCCATGCGGGAAGATTTAAGTCGTCAGCGACATCTCTCCTAATGCATGATGGACAGTTACTGTGGGGAACACTTATACCCATATATATAGTGATATGTGGGGGATTGTTAGGGTTTTTGGCCTTTTATTTGTAGAAACTTTAGTCCCACATCGGATAGGCCAAAGAAGTTGTATCTCTATATATTAGCTATGCTAGTTTAGAGATGCACATGCGGTGTGGAGGTGCACATGAGTGTGCCATGTGGGATTATTTTTCTAATGGGAAAAAGGCTAAATCAACAATTAAAAGCATTAATGCTTTTTGCTCTTGGAAAATTTATTTTCATGGGAGCTAAGTCCCGTAGGGGCTTAGCGACTCGGACTCGGACTCGGACTCGGGCTCGGGCTCATGAGACGTAATGTGGCGTTTTGTTGGCGCACTTTGCACTTAGCACGTTAGCATCGTCGCTAGGCGTATAGTGCGCTTTGGTTGCGCTCGTTGCGCGAGCCACTTGCGCGGCCAAGTTGCGTGCCACGTTGAACGCCACAGGGTGCGTGCCAGGTTGCGCGCAGGCTGCGCACAGGTTGAGCCAGGTTGCGCGCAGGTTGCGTCAGGTTGCGTAAGTGGCGCAATGTGCGCGTTGTGCGTGTGGCACAAGGTGTGCAAGGCGCGCAAGGCGTGTGGCGCAAGTGGCTCTGTGCGCAAGGTGCAAGGCACGCTGGTTGCTAGAGTGGCGCAACTTGCTTCAGATCGTGCCTGTGCATGATCTGAGCGGTTACTGCATGTTCGGAGTGGTTATTACCACGTTTCGAATGTTGTGCTAACCGGGCAGTTGCTACTTGGGCCTATAAAAAGGTCTCTTCTCTCTCACAAACAATGGTACACAGAACATATTCAGAGAGTTACGAAAGTTTACAAGTGTTTCTTAACACGAGTAAACAGAGCCTGTCAGAGAGAAGAGAAGCTTTGCACCAGCGTTGCTTTTGCACGGGAGTCCTTATACTATCCGAGGAGTCAGAAGAGCAGAAGTGTTCCAAAGTTCTCCGACGAACTTGCTGGTTCCTGGAAGCTATTCGTTTGGGACGAATATTAGCTTTGAGCAACGGTGATCATTCACCCCAGCAGGCCATCTTCCATCTTTCGCCTGTCATCTTCTTCGCTGTTGTGAATTACGAAATCTTCTTAGATTCTCGTATATCATATGTTGTTGTAACGAGATCTTCTTAGATCTTCGTTATACTTGCGCAACCTTCCTAAAAGTGTTGCGTTGGAACATTGTTCTTACAATTGTTTCATTTTCTCAGTTTTTCATCGAAAAATTGTGCCCCGGCACTAACAATGTTAATTAAAATGAAGTAGTGGTATGGCTTGATCAATGATCACGATTTATTTCCAAGTAATCCGACAGCTTGCTTACATCCTTGCATGGATACGGATACGATGTGGCGCGCTAAGGACACGGAGACACAGGCATGCCGCTGATTTTGTTGTGTCCAGGTGGATTTGGAGTCCGTTGTGTCCCATTCCTGTTCTCCGCATCATGGACACAGGCACCTATTTTTGCGGTGTATGTGCTTCCTAGCTGGCATGATTCATGAATCATTTGTTTGTTCTGGAGTCGGTACCTTTTGTTATATATAGCTGTATCTTCCCGTTCGAGATCTCTCTAGATCACTGGATCTCAATTCATATGTTTATTTTTTTTTTTTGCTTAAGTGAGTGATCTGATGATCTGTGGTCATGCAGATTTTTGATGCGAGTTGTTTCCGTTTTCTCCGTTTGGAGACATTTTATTTGGTTCAGACTTAGATTTTGTCGAATTAGGCCAGACCGGGTTGTTGGATTGTGTTGTGAATCGACTCAATCGATTCACAAAAGAAAGCAAATAAAACAAAGAACAAGAGGAATAGAAACAGAATGATCTTTAATATAGGAAAAGAACAAAACTTCCAACTTTGATTGAACGGAACAAAGTAATAAAATCCTTCTTGATGACACTGGAGAGAGTTTTCTCAATCCAAGCATAAAAGTAATGACGGCTAGCCTGACTATAAATAGAAAAGAAAAGCAAACCCTAGGAGGGTTATTGTGGTGAAAGACCACAATACCCCTCCATGACTAAAATAACTGAAAGGCCTAAAAAGTGGGCCTAAATGGCTCCACGTCTCCTGCGACGTGTGTAGGTGATAATGGGTGGGCCCGCATCAATACCGCCCCCTAAAAGAGCCACTTTGTCCTCAAGGTGGAAATCTGGGAACTGCGTCTGTTGCTATAGCGGCCTCTTCCTCCGTCGGATCCTCCTCCTCCTCCTCTTCCTCCGTGGTGGTCGTCGTGGGGGTAGATCCCCTCTCTGGAAGTTGGCGGGATCCGCCGTTTCTCCAAAGAAATTGCTGCCTCCGGTGTTCCTCGCCCCTCCTGGCGGCTCCGTCCCTCCCGTCCGAGCCGGAACTCCAGCTAAGCCTCTTCCCGAACCCGTGAACCTGTCACCGTAATTCGAGGTCATCGTCCGACCCCCATAGGGGGCCCCAAGCCCTAGGACCTCTCCCGGGTGTGGCGCCGGTCCGCCGGGACCGAAATGGTCGGCGGCGTCCGGCTACAGCCGCTCGCCGGTGGCTCCCCTGGCGCCGGTCGGCCCTGGGTGGCGGTCGGGGGCCGGCCAGCGGCCGCCCACAGCAACCGCGGCCCCGCCTGGGCTCGCGCGGCCTGCTGTGGCGCTCCCGCGGCCCTCGGCTGCTGTCCGGCGGTGATCGCCGGCCGCCAGGGCCCAGCCCGGAGGTGCGACGGCGACGGCGGTTGCGGGGCAGCGGCCGCCGGCCGGTCCTTCTTCCTCCTCGGTCGCCTCCCCCTCCGCAGGAGCAAACCCTAGTTGATCGCCTAGGGTTTGGGTTGTTACCGCCTCCGCTTCCTCGCCGTTGATCTTCTTCGAGATGTTTTGTAAGAGCGTCATTATGGCCGTCGTCTCCTTCCGCATGTCCCGCATCTCCGTGCGGAATTCCGTTCGGAGTTCCTGGTTCGTGGATGCTTGATCTTTAACGGAGGCTTCCATGGATTTCTTCAAGCTATCGATCTCGGCGGTGAAGTCCTCCCGAAGACCTCGGATCTTCTCGTCGATTGAGGCTCTCGTTCCGTCTGCCATGGCTCGTAGAGGGCTCTGATACCAATTGTTGTGAATCGACTCAATCGATTCACAAAAGAAAGCAAATAAAACAAAGAACAAGAGGAATAGAAACAGAATGATCTTTAATATAGGAAAAGAACAAAACTCCCAACTTTGATTGAACGGAACAAAGTAATAAAATCCTTCTTGATGACACTGGAGAGAGTTTTCTCAATCCAAGCATAAAAGTAATGACGGCTAGTCCTGACTATAAATAGAAAAGAAAAGCAAACCCTAGGAGGATTATTGTGGTAAAAGACCACAATACCCCTCCATGACTAAAATAACTGAAAGGCCTAAAAAGTGGGCCTAAATGGCTCCACGTCTCCTGCGACGTGTGTAGGTGATAATGGGTGGACCCGCATCAGATTGCCCTACCCGGAGCTAGTTTTGGTTGCCCCTCGACCCTTATTGTGGGTCGATCCTGGAGGTTCACCTGCGGCCCATCCTTTTTTGGGGTCACGCTGAGCTTGGGGGTTGCCCCAAGCAGAGGGTTGCCCAAGCCCGAAGTCTTGTCTGGCTTACCCCTGGGCCAGCCCCGAGTATTTGTTAGCTCTCTCGCGAGTATCTTCACTTTGTTAGTCTTTGGTGATATAGCTAGATGATAAGTAGTTGTTTCTCTGTCATCCTTTGTATGTTGTTGTTGTTGCTGACATCATTCTTGAATTATTTGTTAGTTATGGAGTTAATATCTTCAAATTATTAGTAATAACTAAAAAGCGATATAGATAGATGATGATAACTTGTTTCTAAAGTAGTATCGCATGTGTTATTATCATCGAATATGCGTAATTCGAGAACGATGCTTACATCGTTCTTTGGAGTTTGTATCTTCAAATTAGTAGTTGCTCTTCATGATATGTCTAGATTTTCACACTTGTTTCCAAGCAATCCATGCTTTGTTGTCGTTGCCGAGTCATATACTTGTTTATTGTGGGATATGCATCTAAAGTAAATTCCTGTTATTTTTAATTATATATAGCTGTATCTTACTCTTTGGACTGATATACTGAAATATTTCTAGTCTTTTGTGACCACTGAATAATCTTTCCTGAAGTCTCTTTCTGAAGTTTTCATTTAGAATTGGTCGTTTACTTTTTTCATGTGGTTGTATGGGCTTGTATGTTCTGGATCTCTGTTTCTTTGAAGATTTTCATGGATTTTAAATTAAGGAAAGTGGGACTTTCTGGATTAAATGTGTCATGACTTGGAGAAATGTGTTGAAATGATAGAAAATTAGAGAAGTTTGGGTTTAATGTTGCTTTTCTCTTAATATTCAAATTCCACTGTGTGTGTGGAACCCTTCCCTTGATGTTCCCGAGGCTCCATATTTTCCCATTATCTTGTCAAGGAAGCCTTTTACTTCAAAATTGGTCGGCAATGGATTTTTTTTTAATTAGAGTAAGCTTATTTTAGGACCGGTCAATTATTAATATCTTGATGTCAAAATGACATCAATTTTAAGTTTATAGGCTTCTTTTTATCCCACAGAAATGGATACAAGCGTGTCGGATTTTGGATGATATTGGAAATGTTTGCATGCAGGAGTCTGTTACTTTACTTTTTTATTTTAAGTTTTGGTCGTGAGCCTTGTTAGCAATTCGGCAAACGGGAAAAATTCGGAACGACAAAAGTACGAGTATAAATCGGCACCATATAAATAAAATTCGGTCAAAAATTCGTCTAACGGGAAATATTTGGATTAGATCTAATTCGTGTTTAGTACGTTTTATATGAACAAATTCGGCAATAAAATTCGGCGTATATATATATATATATATATATATATATATATATATATATATATATATGAACTTTCCGTAACCAGAGGAATAAAACAAGTACCACGGTTGGTAATGCATTGCAAATATATCTATTGTCATACAACCCAAATGTCCACCAATCTATATTTCCACCAGAGGAATAAAACTTGTGAAGTCAAAGGAATAAAAGAAGGTTCACAGTAAAAACAAGTCCATATTATCACCCAAATGTCAATAAAACAACCAAAAATACAACTTGTGAAGCGAGAGGAATAAAACAAGATGTTCCAAGCTCAGCAGCATGCTCTTGGGTTTTCTTTGGTTATTGTGTGAGACTACTTCTTTTTTGCTTTTGATAATTTTTTTGAAAATTGTGCCATCTTAAATAGCAGCAAGAGACTCCAGCTGTGCATCTAAGGGACCAAAAGACCGTTGGGTTTTCTCGGTCATATTTTTTGGCCGAATTTTCAAAAATTCGTATAATACGCGTTTAAAACTCTAGGGCCTTAAAATTCGCGTACAAAAATGAATTTTTTCAAAAATACGTAAGTATTATACGTTTATGTAAGATACGGAAAAATTCGCATATAATACGCGTTTTATTCGGGTGATTGCTAACAAGGGTCGTGAGTCAGTTTTTTACTTTTAATTAGCAAAGGATGTCTTCATGTAATTTTTACTTTTAATCCCATAGACTTGTATGTCCTATATGTTTGTTTCTTATAAGGGTGTAATGGGAAAATGAAGCTGCAGGCCTAGATAGTTATGGATGTTAAATGGATGAAATAGGAACTTCCTGGAACCAGTGTATCAAGACTTGGGCAAATAGAGAAGAAATCATGGAAAAGTAGTGAAATTTGGATTAATATTGCTTTTCTTTTAATATTACAATGCATGTGGGCCCTTTGTGCATTGTGTTTTTTCCTGATGTCTCTGTCTGCTGATGGGTGATGCGTCAAATTCCAGGTATTCCATTAAACATGTCAAGGAGGCTCTTTGTTTCAGATGGGATCGCTACACATCAATATTCTAATAGAGCAAACTCCATTAAGGGCTGATCAGTTATTAAGGGTAGCAATTTTGGGTGCTTATTTCCTAAAACATCGTGCTTACTGGAACATTCACTAACCTCATAACCTTCAAAATTCAAATAACTCTTAAAAATAGGCTGATGTAATTATCAATCAAGTTAGAACAACAAAGTAGCTTGCCTAAGGTGCTAGGTGAAGGAAGATAGCTTTTATCAAAATAAAACTAATTTTGCCTTAACTTTTTCTATTCATAGTTATTCTCAGAAGCTAATGCTAGCTAATGTTGGTATCATACATCAACATTCTAAATCACTAAACTTAATATTGTATCTGTTGTAGGAATGAAAATTGTGTATCAAGCTGTAAATCTGATATTTTTCTTAAAGATACAAGGAAATTAATTTGACATGATGTTTGCCTTTGGTTTTGGGTTCTCATTATGTGAAATATATCTTTTCTGCATATTATGGTCAGCTTGTTATTTCTCTAAATTTATCCTTTACTATCATGTTTCATGATCTTTTTTAGAAATGTGCTAATTTTCTGTCTTGAAGGCTGTATCACAACTAAGGAGTTGGGTACTGTGATGAGATCCTTGGGCCAAAATCCAACTGAAGCTGAACTGCAGGATATGATAAGTGAGGTTGATGCTGATCAGAATGGTGAAATTGATTTTCCTGAGTTCCTGAATCTGATGTCACGTAAAATGAAAGTGAGTATGGTTTTGTTCTTAAATTTCAAGTGTGTTTCGAATTTTGTGAAGCTTGATTATGTTGTTTTTCTTCTTGTTCTCCTTGTTGAAGCTAATTGTGAAATACATCCTCGATGACCAAATTGTTAGAATACTAGTATGAGTTGACCTTAGCCTTGTGCAAATGTATCGATATAAAATTATGATGGTCCTTGGGCTTTGTTTTATTATTTGAATCTCCTGGCCTAGGATAGTTGATTTTTTGGGTTATTTAGCTGATTTTGGTTGAACTCTCTAATCTGTCTAGTAACTATTTGTTTGAAGTCTAATTGGATCATGTTGCCATTTGTTTTTGGTGATGATCTTTAAATTCATACTCTTGACAAGAACTTACCAGACAATTGTATGACAAACTGATTTTTTTATTTTTATGTACATTATCATATGATACTGTGCAATGCATTCAGCGTAGGAGTCCTTGGTCTGGGAGTACTAACAACTAGTTGTTATACATGTTAGCACAATGAATACTGTTCCTGTATTATATATTGATACTGGAATGCTCTGTTGGAAAAAGTGAATGTATATTTGTAATAATAATAATAATATTAATAATAATAATATCAATTATTTTCTATCAACGAATCTATGACAACGAATCTCTGAAGAGGTGTACAAATCTATTTATTGGAAAGGTGTGTCCTTTCCATCGTGTCTCTTTATTTCTATAAAAGCACAAGTGCTTGAATGAATCAAACACACAATTAATTCATCCATCATCTAGTATTAAGTCTAAGAGAGAGAGAGGGACTACCAATATTGTTTCGATGAATTCCTGCGGTGTGAAGTGCCCCTACCGTAGGGAAGAACCGTTTTATCCTGGGAGACTAATCGTCATTAAACTGTAAGCACCAGTGCGGGGCGAATATTGTCTTAAGGACATTGAACCAAGTTCAAGCCTCGGTTTCGGTTAGATCATTAATTTATATTTTAAATTTCAGAATCTAAATTACAGAGTTGGAAATATTTCTTTTAACATGCTCATAGTAGAATACAGACGAATTCCAGTTATATGGTATTAAAGCCTACTAAGTACTACCCAGTTCGAATGTAACCTGTGCGAGATTTTCACTGGGACAGGTTTATATCCAATTTCCCTTGGATTCATGCAGACTATGTACTTATTGGGTTCAAATATTGGTTCCACATGAAATAATCCAACCAAAATGTGACTCACTAACTGCCCTTGTTTGCGTGCGTAGGCTTATGCGTATGCATGCCAAAGCATATTATACCCTGTCTTTGTGTCTTAATATTAGGGGATTAATGTGACAAAAGTACCCTTCCTGTATCTGCGTGCATATCCCTTCCTTTTCCTTAATGAGATTGTTATGTACTTATTCTAACTATTAGGAGATGCTAACTTTTACATTCCTCACTTCTAACACAAAATTATTACTCGAATATAATTTTTCCTGTGCCATCCATTGGCACATTTCACATTGAATTCCTTATTTTGCAAGGAATGCACCTTTCAGATCAAGTACTTCCCATAGTTATAGGTCATCTTTTTCGTATATTGGTTTGTCTGTCTTCATTCTTTATAATGCAAGTCTTTTTTTCATCTTTAACCCGTAGTTAACTGGTTCGTCACAATGAGCTCTTTTGTATAATGAGTAATCCAAGTCTTTCTTCTACTTTATATTATTTCACTGTTTCGACAAACCTACCCTTTAAAATATATCCTGTGAAATTGTAATGCGTGGATGCTTGTGGGCCTGACGGATAAATTGGCCACTTAATTTATAGTCTATTTCTGATCTCCAAACTAATATTCTGGGTTCAATGCATGAAGGACACTGATTCTGATGAGGAACTTAAGGAAGCCTTCAAAGTCTTTGACAAGGATCAGAATGGTTTCATTTCTGCTGCAGAGGTAAACTGCCTTTCTTTACAAGTGATGTGCGATGCAGCAGAGGAGCTTCCCATCTCGATTTTCCATCCCGAACTCCATGTCGCATGCTCTGATAGGACAAGGTGCATGAACTTGGTACGAGTGCATGTCACATAAGACTCATGATGGGAGGTCCGGATGGAAAGTCGTGTTGAATAGCATTATTGTTTCGTTATATACCAAGTACTTGAAATGGGTTTTGTTTCTGCCTCCTCTTATTGACTTCTGTATGAACTGCTTGGCAGCTGCGCCATGTGATGACAAACCTTGGGGAGAAGCTGACGGATGAGGAAGTCGAAGAGATGATACGAGAGGCAGACATTGATGGCGATGGTCAGGTGAACTATGAGGAGTTCGTGAGGATGATGTTGGCCAAGTGAAGACGTGAAATGTTCGCGGCAGTTACCTAACACTTATATACAAGTGATAATATAGGGACCCCGTCCATTATCTTTTCGTAGGTATTTGTTATGATACAATCTCCGTCTGAATGCTGTTCCTTGTGTTTTTTTCTGTGACTACACTCTGTTTACATTGAAGTTACTCTTGCGTACATGCTAATTCTGTTGACAGTTTAAAAGCTACTTGAAGGTGTCATTGATGAAAAGTAGGAAGATGAAGAAAACTTGATTTGTTGAGTGCATAGCTTGGGTCCTCAACTAGATCACTGTTCCTAAAATTCTCTAGTCTTGATTGCTTCAACATTATCACTACTTTTTAGTAGTGTCATGACAGTGGCATTCTTTCTGCTTTGGTTGTTGAAACACCCAAGTCTCATCAGATTTGTTCTCCAAATTATTTTTGATGATGTTGGTTTCTGGTGATTATACTTCAAACTGAAATTAAAGTGTTGTGGCTTCCATAAATATGTCGACCATCTAATTTATGCTTCTTGATACGATGATGCACTGATGGTTGGAACTCTGTTCTGTTCAGGCAGCAAATGTGCAAATTATTAAACAATAGAACTTCACGCAGGGGTACAGAGGACATGGATTGTTGGATGCAATTTTTTTTTTTTTTTTTTAATTTTTTTAGAAAAAGGTCATCCGGATTTTATTGTAGAATGATTTATGGCACGACCAAACGAGATCAAAATTTTGGGACACTACTCAGCAAAATTTGTGTGTAAATTAATAGTTTATACAGCTTTAGGTTTTTAGCTAATCACTCGCGAATTGTACCATATCTTACTTAATATTGCACATTTTGATTTTGCAATGGATTAGAGAGTAGACAGAAGGAAGCTGAGCAGAAGGACCAATGGGGGTTGTATTCTTATATTAGTGTATTTCAGGTATGAAATATAAATTCATCAGAGAGAGATGTACATCAAAGAAAAATTAGGACAAATTTGGATTGCATTTAGGGTTTGGATGAAGCTCGGTCCTGTCTGGATTGGTTGATTAAGTTATTCTTTAAATATATTTTTAGCCCATTACTATTTTGATCTACTATTTTAAAAAAAAAACCCGAATTGGGGCCACTATCTAAACAAAAAGCTAATATTATTATGTAAAAAAAAACTGGTAAGAATAATAAATAAATTTTATTTAATTGATTTTTTTTCAATATATACTATTTATGATCTAAGAATGATGCCAAAAACACCAACAAACACTACCTATGATCCAGATACTCTTTCTGATCATACGCATCAAAGGAATGATGACCATTCTGATCCTGTGATTTCGGACTTGGAGTGTTGAGTGGTTCAATTATTCATGGCCACTTGGTCTCAATTTTTTTTTTTTTTGCTTAATAATTATTTTTTGAAGCTTGTCCACCGAAGAAAGCATGTTGTTAAAACTTTGTATAGGAGTGGAAAAACAATATGTTGCCTGCTCATTAGTGTTGTGTGTACATATATCTTTTGCAAAGTAATCTTCGACAAGTGTTTGTGTGATCTTCTTCTCTGAAATATTTGGTCGGGAGAAGGATCTAAGTTATGGAGGTAAAGGCTAAAATGGCACTCCAACTATAGCATTTGGACACTTTTGACACATTAATTTTCCGTTAATCGATTTTCGTATCTGAATTTTATAAGTTGCTCTTTTAAATCACATTTCGTCAATTCTGAATCACATCGGACCCATTCAAAAGAATATCTGGCTATACAAGCATAGGCGGAGCCAGCATAGGCCCAGTGGGATCATGTGACCCCACACAATATATATATATATATATATATATATATATATATATATATATATATATATGGTTGAAAATAATTCTATATAAGAAAAGGATGGGAACCCTAAGGGAGCGTTCGAGAGCAGCGATCGGGAGCAGCGGGGGTCCCCTCCAGGGACCCCGGCGCCGCGGGAGGGAGTGGGCCGGCCGGCAGTGGCGTCCAGTGTCACGCCCCGGAACCAGAATACTGGAGAGCGGGGGAATGACTCAGTCAGCTACGTATTACGGGTAGATGAATACCGTATAATACGATCAATGCTGTCTAAAAGACGAGGGGGTGCATACTACATGAAAGTCTCACTATGGTCACTTCACATCTATTGTCTCAATCATTCAAACAAGAAATAGTAATAGAGAACATATAAGATAAAGCAGTAAGGCGTCCCAAATGCTCAGCCAAAATGTTCTTGATATCTGGCTTTACAAAACATAGCCAGAAGATGTAGCAAAGTATACACAATCGTTTATCAGCTGCAGTCTGACTTAATTACAATTATGTAAAAGTAAATACAAGACAATCCGACTAACATGTCGGTGCCAAACGACAAAGTATAAAGTAAGTAACAAAACGAGCGAGGAAGTAAGGAACCCACTCGAGTCCTCCTGCGATCATTCCTCTAGTATTGACCATCTTGGAGGTGGAAGTAAGCTGAATCCTCGGGGACCGGCTCTAAATCTGGCCATGCAAAACCAGAGAGGTTAGACCTCTAATAGCAAGTACCACAAGGAAGCACGACATGAGAATTAAAACCAGTGATAAGAGTTAAGGATATAATACATAAGTCTCTGCTTGCTACTGGGATTCACACAACATCACGACACTTCAAACCAACTTTCCAACCAAACAAGGACAGAAGTTGACCCGTCGCGCCCTGACATTCTGATCATCTCAGTTAGTAAATAGAGTAGGTACAATACACAAACAAATCAATTTAAACGTCCATGCAACTACTACGGCTTGCTATTGTGAGTTCCAAGTTACCTTGGAATTATGCAATAAGGATTCCTCAGTTCTTACTATGTGCAAACAAGGCTAGTCTATCCAGTCAATCAATTGCGCCAATCATGAATTAGACGAGTCCCAGCGGGACGCCCGTCATCCATATACATATACAATAAATAATATAAGCAGATACCGCTCCCTGCCCGTGTGGCAGATTTGCAGTATCTGTGGGAACCATCCGGTCTGTCGGGCGCTTAATAGTCCCAAAGAGGACTGCCATGTAAGAACTCGAGAATCCATCCTCTCCATGCAATTATTATTTTATTTAACTTAATCGCCTCTATGTTCAGTGAAATCCCATGTCGTGGACCATGGTCATTCATAATGAGTACTTTTGTACGGAGTACGGTATGCACAACTCTACAACGATACCTGTACGGTTAGGTTGTAGGTCTTACATAGCGTAATGCAACAATCAAAACTAACCACGGAATAATCATGCCTTGACCATAAAGTACACATGCTGCTTTTTGTAGAAAAATAAATAAATTGAAGCCTGTACGTGCCTGTATGCCAATATTCGGGATCAGCCAGTCGATTACAATAGTTCATAGTTAATATGAACGTGTCTCATTCATTCAATTTAATAAGACGACTAGCCAGTCTCTTAGTTCCAACTAGGAACGTATGATCAATTATTAGTCAAGATAACAATCAATGTCAATTCGTAACAAGGCATGAAGTCAACTATTATTTAGTATGGTCGAGTCTACAACTCTCAGGGTTAAATTCCAGTCATTCGGGTATCTATAAATCAATTCATGACACATGGTACATTCCACGTAACAATCTATATTAAAGAAAATACTAACATATCATGATTATATCAAGTTCATACAAAAAGACGTAAGGATATAAGAGAAGAATTATCATGCCAACATAAAGTGAATAAAGTATAGGGCAATGGGAACACCAAGGTTGGATTACGTCAAGGCTAGTTTATACCATGATTAGTCTACGCCAAAGTTTTACGCTAAGGCAAAATACGCGCGTAAAACAGGGTATGCGTAAAAGGTAACGTCACGCGTAAAACTCGCGCACGTAAGGGTCAAAGTATACGCAGGGATGAATACACGTAAAGGAAATATGCTCAAAATAAAGGAACAAGTTGCGCGTAAAAACTCATTTTACGCCGAGCCAAGGAGTACGCGTAAAAAGATTAGAGTTTTACGCAGGAAACACTGTGCGCGTAAAACATTACATGCGTAAAGGATCGAGCCACGCGTAAAAGTTGCTCGTGTAAAGAGTCAAGTTTTACGCCCGAGACGCTGTGCGCGTAAAAAGAATACGCCAAGTCAAGTAGACTTGCGTAAAACAGTTTTACGCTGACACGAGTGATCGGGGGCGTAAAGCTCGGTACTACGCAGACACGTATAACGTGGACGTAAAACTCAATATTACGCTAACACGTAACAACGTGTGCGTAAAACTCAATATTACGCTAACACGTAATAACGTGTGCGTAAAACTCAATATTACGCTAACACGTAACAACGTGTGCGTAGAGTTCCTCCTGAACTCCAATTCCCATGGAACCTTCGTTCCAAGCCAGAAATGGGGTTCCCATGGGTCAGAATGGCGTATAACACAACCTCAACAATCTGGAATGAACAAAACTTGGAAATAAGAAAGTTTGACAGATCAAAACCACTGAAATCCGAAAAATAGCAATTCTAGATCTACTAAAAATAAGACTTCAAAATAAAAAATACCAAGTTCTAAACTCTCTTAGGATCACGAGAGGGAGATAAATGAACCATAAAAATATGGGTTCTCATGTGGAGCAAGATGTACTTGCCTATGGATTTTGGTAGGTGGAGAGAGTTATGAGGAAGAAGAAGAGTGATGAAAAGAAGTAATGTAGAGAGAGAAAGGAGATGGGGCTTAAATGGGGGTGTTGGGTTCGGTTCATGATGAACCATCATAAACCCAAAAATAAACCAACCTAGGCCGAACCTAAAGCAAGCTAAAGCAGAGAATAAAAGCAGAAAGTAAAATGCAAAAAAATAATTAGCGTGAAATTAAAGGAATTTAAATACAGAACAATACATGATAACTATTAAATAAATACATTCGATCAGTACATGTATTAGAATACGTATTCTGGGAACGGGAAGTGACATCTCTACCCTCCTTAGAAAAATTTCGTCCTCGAAATTTCAAATCCAAGCAGGATAGGAACATCAAAGCTAAACTAATCTAAGTACAAGCAATTTAAGCAAGCAATCATTTTACAATGTCCATAGCAAGTAACATATCTATATTTAACAATCTACGATATCAAGTAATTTCTACTTATAGGACGACAAGCATGCGGAGTTAAGACATTCAAGGTATACAGAAAGAGATATACCTTACGAGTCAAACAGGTGCGGATACCGTGATCGGATATCATCCTCACGTTCCCACGTTGACTCTCCTAAGGAATGATGACCCCAAGCAACCCGGACAAGGCTAATTGTTCGGTTCTTGAGTATCTTCTCCCTTCGGTCCAAGATGGACACCGGTTGCTCCTCATAAGACGGGTTGGTACCAACAACCAGCTCAGAATGATCGAGGATATGGCTTGGGTCCGATACATACCTACGCAACTGAGATACATGAAATACATCATGCACCTCTCGTAATGAAGGTGGAAGGGACAAACGATAAGCCACATCGCCTACCCTATCAAGAATAATAAATGGGCCTACGTATCGTGGACTCAACTTCCCGCGAACGTCAAATCTAATGACCCCACGGGTAGGTGAGATCCGCAAGAACACGTGGTCCCCAACAGAAAACTCTAGCGGCCTACGATGCTGGTCCGTCCAATGACGATGTCGATCTTGTGCAACTCGAAGTCGCTCTCTAATTCCCTTAACCACTTCAACTGTCTGGATAATCATTTCTGGGCCTAGCATCTTCCTCTCTCCGATATCATCCCATGCTAGTGGCAACCTACACTTCTTACCATATAGTGCTTCAAATAGCGCCATCTGGATACTGGCCTGATAACTGTTGTTATACGAGAACTCAACTAAGTGCAGGTGACTCTCCCAAGACCCTCCAAAATCCAGAGTGCAAGCCCGCAACATGTCTTCTAAAGTCTGAATTGTTCTTTCTGATTGCCCGTCCGTCTGTGGATGGTAAGCTGTGCTAAATCTCAGCTTGGTACCCAGACTATGATGTAAGCTCTTCCAGAAATATAATGTAAAGCGGGTATCTCTGTCTGACACAATACTGACAGGGACTCCATGCTGTCTGACTATCTGTTGCATATACAACTCTGCCAACTTTTCTGTAGATTGCCCTACTCTGAAAGGAAGAAAATGCGCCACCTTCGTAAGCCGATCTACTATCACCGAAATAGCATTTTTATCACTTGGTGATCTCAGTAAACCGGTCACAAAGTTCATGGTAATATGCTCCCACTTTTATTCTGGAATAGGAAGCGATTGCAATAATCCGGCTGGCCTCTGCTGTTCTGCCTTCACTTGCTGACATACCAAGCAACGAAAAATGAATCTAGCTATCTCCCTCTTCATCCCGTTCCACCAGAAGTGCTGCTTGATATCTTGGTACATCTTGGTTCCTCCAGGGTGTATAGAATACTGAGAACTGTGAGCTTCTGTCATAACCTCCTGTCTGATATCTCCACTAGGCACACATAGACGTGATCTAAACCTAAGTGTACCATCTTTATGGATTTGTATCTCCTTTCTGAGTCCTGACTCACATTCTGTCCTAAGCTTCTGAATCCTCGGGTCCTGTGTTTGAGCTGCCTTGATCCTGTCTACTAAGTCAGATTGAACTTGTAGACTTGTTAGAATTCCTACATCACTGGGAAGCATAACCTCGATGCCCATCTCCTGATGGTCTTCTAAGATATGTTTCTATGTTGTCAACATAAATGTGCCGCCTCTCCTGCTAAGAGCATCTGCTACCACATTAGCCTTGCCTGGATGATACTGAAGCTCCACGTCGTAATCCTTGATCAAATCCAACTATCTTCTCTGCCTCATATTCAGTTCCTTCTGAGTAAAGATGTACTTCAGACTTTTATGGTCCGTGTACATGTCTACTCGATCACCATATAAGTAATGCATCCATAGCTTCAAAGCGAATACTACTGCCGCCAACTCCAAGTCGTGAGTTAGATAATTCTTCTCGTGGTCCCGAAGTTGCCTAAATGCATACGCTATCACCCTCCCATGTTGCATGATGACGCACCCAAGTCCTTTACCTGACGCATCACAATATACAGTGAAACCTCCGGGTCCAACTGGCAATGTAAGAATAGGCGCTGATATCAACTTCTGCTTCAGATTCTCAAGTGATGACTGGCATTCTGTCGACCAGACGAATGTCACGTCCTTCCGTGTCAAGCGGGTCATGGGTGCTAAAAGTCTTGCAAAGTCTGATACGAACCTTCTGTAATAACCCGCCAATCCCAAGAAACTCCGCACGTCAGCTACGGTCTTGGGTACTGGCCAACTCTCTACTGCTTCTACTTTCTTGGGATCCACTGCTATTCCAGCTCCTGATATGATATGTCCCAAAAATGAAATATGATCCGTCTAGAACTCACACTTGCTGAACTTGGCATACAACTGGTTCTCTCTCAGAACCTGTAACACTTTTCTGAGGTGATCTTCATGCTCCTCTTCACTAGTAGAGTATACGAGAATGTCGTCGAGAAACACAATGATAAACTGTTCTAAGTATGGCATAAAGATGCGGTTCATCAAGTCCATAAATATTGCTGGAGCATTGGTCAAACCAAACGACATTACCAAGAATTCATAATGCCCATACTTCGACCTGAATGCTGTCTTGGGAATATCCTCCTTCCGAACTCTCACTTGATGATACCCTGAACGAAGATCTATCTTGGAGAAAACTCTAGCTCTGCTCAATTGATCAAACAAGTCATCAATTCTGGGTAGTGGGTACTTGTTCTTCACTGTTGCCGCGTTAAGCTTCATGTAGTCAATGCACAATCTGGATGATCCATCCTTCTTCCCCACAAGTACCACTGGTGCTGCCCACAGTGATATGCTAGCTTGGATAAACTTTTTCTCCTTTAGTTCTTCTAGGTGCTGATATACCTTGGCCTGCTCCGAATCTGCCATTCTGTAAACTCGATCTGATATCGGTTTAGTTTCAGGTGCCAATTCTATACTGAACTCAATATCTCTAACCGGTGGTAGACCTGGAAGTTCTTCAGGAAATACGTCTAGAAATTCTTCAACTACCTTCGGAACCTGGACTTCTTCTATTGCTGTTACTACTCCCTGCTCTTATTGAGTTGCCTCTGATCTGACTAAGGTGAACCTCTTCATGCCTGGAATGTCAAAAGATACACTCCCTCTACGACAATCTATTATCGCATGACTGTCTTTTATCCAGTCCATGCCTAAGATAACGTCAAAATTTCCAACAGGAAACTCTATCAACCTGGCGGATAAGGAATGTCCGCAAACTACAACGCTACACGCTAGAATGAGTCTACTAACTCCTACGAGCCTATTACCAGTGAGTATATTCAACCTTCCTGGCAATGCCTCGAACTCCATTACTAGCCGTGTCGCAAATTATACAGATATAAATGAGTGTGATGCTCCCGAATCAAACAATACTACTGCGGGATATGAGGCGACGAGAATGTTACCTGCCACAACATCTCCTGATGCCAATGCCTCTTCCAAGGACAGAGTGAATGCCTGCCCTCGACCTCCTTGTTGGTTTCTATGCCATGGCCTAGCCTGGTGCTGCTGCTGGCCCATGCCTTGGTGATGCTGGGGTGGTCTATGTTGGTATTGCATCAACGGTACCTGCTGCTGAAACATCTGAGCCTGTGTCATGAACGGGCGCTGTAACAACGGTCTCACTGCCACCCCTGGTCCTCGATACTGGCCTGCCCCTGGTGCTGGCAGAGCGGGAAATTGTTGTACTGGTCCTCCTGACCTCGAATTCATGGGACAAGTGGTAACCCGATGATCTAGGCTTCCACATATCAGACACAGTCCGTTCAATGTCCGACACACATCTCTAGTGTGCCCTATCTTCCCATAATAAGTACAGCCCGCTGGGGGTTGCTGGTTCTTCCTCTTTTGCTGCTGCCTTGGTGCTGGCCCTCGCATTGCCATATCGTGAATGCGAACGCCAAGGGACGGTGCTATTGTCCGGGGCACTACTCTCCCTCCTCCTTCAATATGACTGTGGGATCTTTTCTGACCTCCAGTCCTTGCTGCAAGCCTCTGAATGGTGATCTCATGCCTTCGGGTTGCCGTCAATACCTCATCGAAAGTCTGATAGTTATGCCCCTCTATCAATTACAAGAGTTCTAGATGAAACCCTTGCTGGAACCTCATAGCCCTCTGGCTCTCCGTTGCTACCATCTCTGGGACGAACCTACTCAATCTGCAGAACTCCGCTGCATAAGCGTCTACCGTCTTGCCGGCCTGCTTGAGGTTGATAAACTTTTGTTGTATCTCAAACTGCGCCACAACTCCATAGTACTTCATCTTGAACCTTTCGGTAAAATTGTCCCAAGCAACAGGACGTCTGATGCCTACTTCTTCTGATTTCCACCAATCACGTACGAGATCCTAAAGTAACAACTTCACTTGATCCACACGTTCTTCTGCCAGTACCTTAGCTGCTGTTAAAATAGCCTTAATGTCCTTAAGCCATGCATCTGCTGAGATGGCATTTTCTGTGCCCTCAAAACGACATGAGTTGTACTTGCAAAACCTGGTTGATGCTCCTGAATATGTTCTCGTCCCTCTTTCCAAAGTCGTTTACAATCCTTGGTTGAGTAGTACATTCTGCTCTTGCAACTGAGCGTACATGCGCTACTGGGTCAACATCTGGTGTTGCTGAGTAGCCATCATCCTTCTCATGATCTCCAAAAGGGCTGGTGTGTCCACTTCCATAGAGGTAGGTGGAACTATTGGTGGCGTTGGAACCTTCGGATACTGCGGTCCAACTGCTGGTTCCACTATCACTTCTTCTTGGATAGTCTCTTGAGGTAGTACTGGCCCTTGTTGCTGACCAACCTGATCATGTTGTCCATGCTGCCCTTGTTGTTGCTGTCCAGCTCTGACAGATGCGGACGAGGTTCCCCTAAGAAAAGGGATAAAAGAACAATCAAACGATCAGACAGAAAAGATCAATGAAGTCAAAAGATACCAGAATGTCAAGCTAGGGTTAAGAACAACGAATCATGAGATCAAGGGGGAACATGTGTGATTGAGACATCCTATAAATTAAAACACCCCACAAGTCTACAATCAGACCTGCATGGGCCACCACTAAAACCTTGTCACACCCCAGAACCAGAATACTGGAGAACGGGGGAATGACTCAGTCAGCTACGTATTACGGGTAGATGAATACCGTATAATACGATCAATGCTGTCTAAAAGACGAGGGGGTGCATACTATATGAAAGTCTCACTATGGTTACTTCACATCTATTGTCTCAATCATTCAAACAAGAAACAATAATAGAGAACATATAAGATAAAGCAGTAAGGCATCCCAAATGCTCAGTCAAAATATTCTTGATATCTGGATTTACAAGACATAGCCAGAAAATATAGCAAAGTATACACAATCGTTTATCAGCTGCAGTCTGACTTAATTACAATTATGTAAAAGTAAATACAAGACAATCCGACTAACATGTCGGTGCCAAACGACAAAGTATAAAGTAAGTAACAAAACGAGCGAAGAAGTAAGGAACCCACTCGAGTCCTCCTGCGATCATTGAATCCTCGGGGACCTGCTCTAAATCTGGCCATGCAAAACCAGAGAGGTTAGACCTCTAATAGCAAATACCACAAGGAAGCACGACATGAGAATTAAAACCAGTGATAAGAGTTAAGGATATAATACATAAGTCTCTGCTTGCTACTGGAATTCACACAACATCACGACACTTCAAACCAACTTTCCAACCAAACAAGGACAAAAGTTGACCCGTCGTGCCTGATATTCTGATCATCTCAGTTAGTAAATAGAGTAGGTACAGTACACAAACAAATCAATTTAAACAGCCATGCAACTACTACGGCTTGCTATTGTGAGTTCCAAGTTACCTTAGAATTATGCAATAAGGATTCCTCAGTTCTTACCATGTGCAAACAAGGCTAGTCTATCCAGTCAATCAACTACGCCAATCATGAATTAGACAAGTCCCAGCGGGACGTCCGTCATCGATATACAATATACAATAAATAATATAAGCAGATACCGCTCCCTGTCCGTGTGGCAGATTTGCAGTATCTGTGGGAACCAGCCGGCCTGTCGGGCACTTAATAGTCCCAAAGAGGGCTGCCATGTAAGAACTCGGGAATCCATCCTCTCCATGTAATTATTATTTTATTTAACTTAATCGCCTCTATGTTAAGTGAAATCCCATACCGTGGATCTTGGTCATTCATAATGAGTACTTTTGTACGGAGTACGGTATGCACAACTCTACAACGATACCCGTGCGGTTAGGTTGTAGGTCTTACATAGCGTAATACAACAATCAAAACTAACCACGAAATAATCATGCCTTGACCATAAAGTATACATGCTGCTTTTTGTAGAAAAATAAATAAATTGAAGCCTGCACGTGCCTGTATGCCAATATTCGGGATCAGCCAGTCGATTACAATAGTTCATAGTTAATATGAACGTGTCTCATTCATTCAATTTAATAAGATGACTAGCCAGTCTCTTAGTTCCAACTAGGAACGCATGATCAATTATTAGTCAAGATAACAATTAATGTGAGTTCGTAACAAGGCATAAAAGTCAACTATTATTTAGTATGGTCGAGTCTACAACTCTCAGGGTTAAATTCCTGTCATTCGGGTATCTATAAATCAATTTATGACACATGGTACATTCCACGTAACAATCTATATTAAAGAAAATATTAACATATCATGATTATATCAAGTTCATGCAAAAAGGCGTAAGAATATAAGAGGAGAATTATCATGCCAACATAAAGTGAATAAAGTATAGGGCAATGGGAACACCAAGGTTGGATTACGCCAAGGCTAGTTTATACCATGATTAGTCTACGCCAAAGTTTTACGCTAAGGCAAAATACGTGCGTAAAACAGGGTATGCGTAAAAGGTAACGTCACTCGTAAAACTCGCGCGTGTAAGGGTCAAAGTATACACAGGGATGAATACATGTAAAGGAAATACGCTCAAAATAAAGGAACAAGTTGCGCGTAAAAACTCGTTTTACGCCGAGCCAAGGAGTACGCATAAAAAGATTAGAGTTTTATGCAGGAAACACTGTGCGTGTAAAACATTGCATGTGTAAAGGATCGAGCCACGCGTAAAAGTTGCTCGTGTAAAGAGTCAAGTTTTACGCCTGAAACGTTGTGCGCATAAAAAGAATACGCCAAGTCAAGTAGACTTGCGTAAAATAGTTTTACGCTGACATGAGTGATCGGGGGCGTAAAGCTCGACACTACGCGGACACGTATAACGTGGGCGTAAAACTCAATATTACGCTAACACGTAACAACGTGTGCGTAAAACTCAATATTACGCTAACACGTGACAACGTGTGCGTAAAACTCAATATTATGCTAACACGTAACAACGTGTGCGTAGAGTTCTTCCTGAACTCCAATTCCCATGGAACCTTCGTTCCAAGCCAGAAATGGGGTTCCCATGGGTCAGAATGGCGTATAACACAACCTCAACAATCTGGAATGAACAAAACTTGGAAATAAGGAAGTTTGACAGATCAAAACCACTGAAATCCGAAAAATAGCAATTCTAGATCTACTAAAAATAAGACTTCAAAATAAAAAATACCAAGTTCTAAACTCCCTTAGGATCACGAGAGGGAGATAAATAAACCATAAAAATATGGGTTCTCATGTGGAGCAAGATGTACTTGCCTATGGGTTTTGGTAGGTGGAGAGAGTTATGAGGAAGAAGAAGAGTGATGAGAAGAAGTAATGAAGAGAGAGAAAGGGGATGGGGCTTAAATGGGGGTGTTGGGTTCGGTTCATGATGAACCATCATAAACCCAAAAATAAACCAACCTAGGCCGAACCTAAAGCAAGCTAAAGCAGAGAATAAAAGCAGAAAGTAAAATACAGAAAATTAATTAGCGTGAAATTAAAGAAATTTAAATACAGAAAAATATATGATAAATATTAAATAAATACATTCGAGCAGTACATGTATTAGAATACATATTCTGGGAACGGGGAGTGACATCCAGGCCGGGGCCGACCCGACTGGTGGCGTTGCGGCACAATCGGGGAGGGGGGTGGAGTCCCCCTGACGTGTGCGGGCACTCCGTCGAGCGCTAGCGGCCACGCTGGCGCAGACGCCCAGGCGCACGTGGGTGGCTAGGCCACTGTCACGACGGTTGCGGGAGCCGACAACGGGGCTCAGGCGGGGGGAGGTAGTGGCCAAGCTTCCGGTCGGTCGGGCGCGGGCGTCCAGGAAGAGGGGGCGGGCAGATACGGACGTCCGCCGACAGAGACAAGGGCACCAGTGGTGGTGGCTACTCTGACGACGGCACGGGTCATGGCCGAAAGGGTCATAGCGAAGGCCGGGAAGGGCATATGGCAGTTGTCGGGGGAGGATCGGCAGGAAAGACGGCTTATTGGGTTCTTGATTTAACTGGAACATCGGACTTCGAACCTGGATCTGGATTCGGATCTCAGGGGGAAAAGATGCAGGAGGCGGCTGGACTACGGTTATGAGACGTCGGGGAGCGAAGACTGGAGGCAAAGTGGGGGGGGGGGCGTGCAGAGCCACCAAAAGTCGTACGTCTTTGATGGCAGACGAACGGGAGAGGGTTGGGGGTCGAAGGCGGCGACTCAGGGCATTGAGACGTCTGCTGGAAGAGCGATGGGCTGGCGTCCCAAGGTGACTTCGACGGAAAAAGGAAATGGCATAATGGTGGACCGGGGGGGGGTCAGGGGTGTCACGACCCACTCTTGAATAATCGGACACGAGTCGGACACGCCCAGCGCTTCGTCGATGGATACGACGAAGTAAGCTGTACAATTCTAAGAAAAACTCCAAGTCAAACGATGATATAAAATACCACAGCATCTATAAACGTTCCCAGATCACCATAATCCACCAAGTCAATACAATATCATCCAGAGATAAATCCGGTAACAGGAATAATATACAACATTGGAACCTCAAAACAATATACATGATACAAAATCTAAATAAAACTAGAAAGTGATCTAATCTAGAGCATTGCAATCTAAGTCCATCCTGAGACACGACTCCATCCTCTTCGGGCTCTGGCCCAAGGTGGTACAATATCATCAAGTATACCTGCAACGTATCCTATCAAGAAAAGAGCAAAATACATTCCCGACAAGAAGCACTAAACAATATAAACTGAAATGCATGAAGAAAAACCACAATATGAACTATGGAACAAGACATGAACATGAAACTGTAGTACATGAGTAACAATGAAACTAGGGTACCAGATCCAGAACAATAAACTATATTATCAGTGTAACATGCATTTGAAATAACTATCAGAGTATGTGACCGGCTGGGTAAACAATGAACAAGAGCACATGAATATTGGTACGGCTTAGAGTCCCACGTGCACGATGTGAAACCTAAGCTATTAGTCAATACCTAGCTAAAATAGGATTGGTCACATATTTGTAGTATTTCCCCACCCCAATGTACAAGTAAAGAACGTTGAACAATGAACGATGAACAATAAAAAATGAACGATAAACAATCGTGTGTACAACGTGTCAATATGAGAACATGAAGCAAGACAGAAATACAGAGTAAAGAGATCGAGTCGGTGTACTTGCCTTGCTCTGGAGTTCGATTGTAATAAGATAGATTCTAGGTCTACCTAGCATTTGGTATAAGTTGGTTATATTCTAAACAATGTCAATCGGCTAATATCTAGAGAATGTATCCTAGCTTTGATAAAATGATTACTAATAAAATACTTAAGATTAAATTTTAATAAAATTATTTGTCCAAAGATAATAGAAATAAAATGTTAGCAGAACAATTTAAATAGAATACTAGTACCATATTTAACAAAACTATATCAACATATAGATATTAAAAACACTATTAAACTATATACATAGCAAATTAGTTTTAATCCATATTAAACATGGTAAACATTTTTAGAGTATAGTAGTTTCTATAAAATATAACTAAGAGTAATCAACATTTATTGCTAGTTACAAGATCCAAATTTAATACGCATTAACTAAATAAAACACAATAATGACTACACTAAATAGTTATAAAACCAATATTTTTAGTAGTCAAACTATTTTGAAATAAATATTTTAAAACATATAAGACTATTTTAGAGACAATATATATAGAATAATAATTTTTTAGAAAAATAGCTTTGTATTTAATTGCTAGTGAAAATGGAAGTCTATTATTTAATAACCAAAATAATACGTGAGTAAAACATTTTATTTATTTTTAATTATTAATATTTATACTAACAAAACATTTATGAAAATATTTTACAAATTACTAAGATATTAATAATAAGAAAATAGCCAATTTACTTCTCAGCCCAATAAGAATATAACCTAATTAATAAAAAAATTCGGAATAGGCCTGAAGCCCAAACCCATAGAACAGCCAATACCCAGGCATGAGAACACTAGGCTTGAAGCCCACAAACTTAGTTATATTTAAATAATCTTAAAAAAAATAAGAACAATCCCAAACTCTTACGGGCTTTGAACCCAAGCTGTGAAGCCCAACAACATTAATAACCCAACTACACTAGGGTTTATAAACCTGACCGTTCTCTTCTCCACTTGGAGAGAGAAGATAGCTAACCAAAAAAAATGGAAGGGAAAAGGAAGGAGAAGAGGAGGGTCTCACCAGTCCGGTCGGGTACGAGCGCTCGGGCAGCGCTCCGAAGCTCGGCGAGTCAGATCCGAACTCGACGAAGCCACGGCGAGGCAGAGGACGACGGCAACTAACTCGAATTCCAAGGTTCTGCTCGACTCGAACTGGAGGAGTCCGTGTCCGATCTGGACACGGCAACGCTGAGTCTCCATCTT
This sequence comes from Iris pallida, assembly GCA_029216955.1. NCBI lineage: Eukaryota > Viridiplantae > Streptophyta > Magnoliopsida > Asparagales > Iridaceae > Iris > Iris pallida. Next base: position 11,179,695 of record JANAVB010006397.1, on the reverse strand, counting down.
CAGCGAGTCAGGATGGACTTCGGCGAACTTCTTGGCGAGGTGGCGATGGCGGCTCAATCTTCGAAAGCGGTGGCGGCACACTCGAGGAGACAGCACGTCTCACGAGTAGGCACAACAGTCAAGATGGCTCCTCAAGATCCGAAGGGGCATTTCGATTGTGAGGCCAGCGTGGTCTTTGAGGGGTGCACAAGCTCCGAGAGAGCGGCAGTGTCGCCGACGGTCGGTGGAGATCCTCAGACTTCGTCGACGCCGGATCTCAAACGAGGACTCAGATCTGGGAGGAAGTCGAGGCGAAGGCGAGGATCGATCTCGGAGGAGGACTCACCGAGGAGTGCGATGTCGGAGGCTGCCCAGACGACAGAGACTATGGCCATGGAGGCTGCTCTGAGCCGGAGCTCCTGATCTGGAGGCGGTGGTTCACGACCGCAATCGGCCAGATCCGGTGGTGGAACGGTGGCACTCTAGATCTGTGACGTCTCCGCGTTCGGTGAGACGAGGGCTGCAAGATCTCTGGCTGAGGCCCACAGATCTGGACTCGGCAGTCCAGATCTGGCAATGACGATCTCTGGCGTGGTAACGGTGGTCGGAGACGGTAGCGCACGGCGGACGGCCGGTGATCGGCCAGGGAGTAGTGACGTCCGTGTACAGTATTGGGAGCAGTATGGCGTCAGAATAAAATAATATTAAATTAACTAGGGAACTCCTCCAATATTTATAGTAAAATATCAGAGTTCAGCCTTAGTGGCACTCTATGTAATTTGTAATAGATCTAGGGTCTTTAATGAGAAATATTAACTAACTCCTAACTGACTAACCCACCCACTAACTAATTCTCAACCAATTGTTTAATTGGTAACTAATCACTATTCAAGACTAAATGATCAACTAACTACTTAATGATTAGTAGCTAATCCTACTAATTTGTATCAAATCAAATCAAACTAATTAACAAATAACCATATTCCTATGAAGAAGCATACACCAATATTATTTATTATTGCTTAACCAATATCTAACTAACTATTAATCCATTTAGTAACCTACCTCTTCCATTGTCTCAACCCATGGTTATAACCACCTAGCCTATACAAGTACAAATACTGAACCTTATTATTCCAGTCCAGGATAGGCACAAAGTCTAGTCATGCTAAGTTTTAAGCCTACTTGCTATATTTAATCATTCAATCCTTAACCATTGGACCTAACCTAATAATCTGGCCCAACACTCTCAGAATAATGTTTACCTTTAAGCCCACAATACCTTTGACTAATTATGGCCCTTTACTTAGTGGTCCTAGTCCAGACTTCTCCACCCAATATAATCTGACCTAAAGATTTGGCCAAGTTCCCTCTAATGAAAATTTAATTCAATCCAAGTTCTAAACTTAGCATACAAAATGATAAATAATCCCGAGATGAATAAAATCAAAATTTGAAATAAATTATAATAGTTCGGAAATGATCTTATAAATTGCAATATTGTTCTAAAAATAACTTTAAATTATAGGAAAGGGTTTATAACTCAAAAGTTAATACAAAAATTTCAAAAGTAGAAATTCAGATTTACGGTAGTTACAAGGGGCCAGGGCCATCTCTGTCTGGTGTCTTCCCTCCCCCACAAGAGACGTCCCTCCGGCCTACACGGAGGTCCTGGGCTGATATTTGCAAACCGGTTGGTCATAAAAGTCCCACTTCTATGGAGTTTGTGCCGCCAAAGAAGGTGGGAAGTGGTTTCCGGGCCTCGTTCCCAGCAAAGGAGATTGAGAATGTGACAGCCTTCTGGGAAAACACGCTTGTTCTATATGTTCTGGAAAACAAGCCACTCTACGGCCAGATCCGGGGTTATGTGACGTATTTCTGGCAGCCAAAAGGCAGTATGGAGTTCTTTGCTAGAGAAAATGACTTCTATTATGTGAAGTTGTCACCAAGATCCGGGGAAAATACGCTTGGGCTAGCGGAAGATGTCACCAAGATCCTGCAAGGAGCTCCGTGGACGTTCGATGGCAGGCTGATCATACTAAAGTAGTAGACGCCTGAGTTGCGATGTGAGAAGGAAGTCCTGAACGATATCCCTGTCTGGATTCGCTTTCCAGAGTTCCCTGTGCGGTTCTGGAGCATTCCCCTGCTGATACGACTAGCAAGATTGGTGGGCACTCCGATCAAGGCTGATGATGCTACGGCCTTCCGATCGAGGCTGATGTATGCCCGAATATTCGTAGAGATTCGGGCTGGCGGGGAGTTATCGAATTTTTTGGAGTACGAAGTACCTTCTGGAGAGGTTCTAACCCAGAAGGTGTAGTACGAATGGGTTCTACCAACCTGTTCACATTGCACTTGCTTCAATCACCTGGACAGTTCATGCCCATCAGGAGGGGCTCAACCAGGGAGGTCCACGCCCTCCTTTCCTACTGAGGTGCCAGGTTCTAAACGGACGACAGAGCCTTTATCCGGGAAGGACAGAGTGGATGATATCATGCAGGAGGGGGACCGACCGATGGAGGCCGTAAGTGATCCGAGCGTGACTGCGCCAGCCCAGTCGGTTCCCTCTCGTGGAATGATGGTCATCTTCTCGGTGCAGAGGAGTATGGTCACCAGAGGCATGGTAGCTTCGGATAGAGCAGAGCGGGAAGATGGCGAACCATCTGCGGAGAAATTCTACAGTAGGAAGAGACATGCTGGGCCACTACGAGATAGATCCCCAAGGGAGGGGGGACAACACACGGATAGTGATGAGACACCATGTGTTGACAATCCGGCTTGGACCTTGATGCTTACCTAGGATGCGCCCAGAGTGACCATATAGCAGGGATAAAGGTGGATATGACAGAGACGGATGTGGTACCACCCCTGGGTACCAGTCCTAGTGACATTCAGGGGAATCTCTCCCTTATTAATTAATGACAGTTATCGCCTGGAATATGAGGGGGGCGTGTTCGCTGGGTAGATGGAGGGATATTGTGGGATATTACGTAGAGAGAGGTGTGACATCTTTGTCCTACTGGAGACCAAGATCAAAGGGGAGCGGACTCTGACTCGCCGGACTCCATCTCTATGGGCCCAAATTCACAACTTAGCTCTCTGTGACATGGCTAGGATCTGGATCAGATGGAACACCAAGTCTTGGGATGGAGACTTGATCTTGTTGACGGAGCAGCTGATTGCTATCTCTTTCTCTAACAAGGGTGGCTTTCGGTTCCTACTGGGCGCAGTTTACGACCATAATGACAGGCGGCGACGGAAGACCTTGTGGAGAGACATTACCAGGGTTGTTGCTGTTGCAGACTCCGTACATCTGCCTCTTCTCATGATGGGAGACTTCAACGCCCTTCTACACAGAGGGGAAAAAATGGGCGGAAGACCGGTTCCTGATTCGGTGCTGTCTGATTTTCAGAGTTGTCTTCTTTAAGCTGGGCTCCAGGGGCTGACTCGCTCGAGATTTATCTGGACTTGGCATAACAAGGCTGTCCGCAACAGGGTGGCATTCCAGTTAGATAGAGCCTTGGACAATGGGGAGTGGTTTCGTCGCTTCTCCAACTCTTCGGCTGAGGATATGGCCGCTGGTACGAGTGACCACTCCCCAATCAGGATTGGTTTTACTGACCGCTCTACGGTAAGGTCTCATCCCTTCCGGTACAACAATAGTTGGTTCCTATCGGAGGGCTACTCAGAGGCTATTACAGAGGGTGTTGCTCATCAGGTTGTGGAGACTGCTCAATATCGGATGGTATACCTACTCAAGTACACAAAGAAGGCTCTACGGTCTTGGGTGAAGAGTTTGTCCAAGTCCTCTCTTGAAGACAATGAGGCGGAGCTTTGGGACATTCAGCATTCTATGCAATCTGACATATTAAATGGGGACCTTGCGGCTAGAGAGAAGGAGCTGATTGGGGAAGTCAATACTCTGCGGCTTCAGAAGGAGGTTAGTATGGCTCAGCGCGCTAAATGCTCATGGCTTAAGAATGGCGACTGATGTACCAAGTTCTTCTATGATGTCATTCATACCAGACAGCATCGGAACATCATCTTTCAGCTTCTTGATACCGAAGGTAATCTGATTGGGGAGCCGTTTAAGATCTCAGGAGAGGCGGTCAGGTACTACTCTGAGTTATACATTCAGACTGACTATCTTTTTGTGTTCCCAGATATAGTCATGAAGAGATTGGTGACTCCATATGGGAATAGCCTCATGCTTGTCCCTGTTACTATGGAGGAGGTGGAGGCCATTATCAAGAAAGCAGACCCAATAAAGCTCCAGGCTCGGATGGATTCAGCAGTGGGTTCTACAAATGCCACTGGGATATTCTGAAGGTCCCGGTTCTCAAGACGGTCCAGGAGTTCTTCTCTGAGGGGAAGCTACTGAAGGAGCTGAACCACACTTTCTTGACTCTGGTACCAAAGAAGGATGGGGCAACCTCGCTGGCGGACTTTAGGCCTATTGTGTACTGTAATTATCTTTATAAAATAATTACGCACCTCATGTGCCGACACATGGAGGGGATCATGCAGGACCTTGTCTCTCCGAACCAGGCGGCGTTCATCAAGGGCGATCTATAGCTGAGCATAGCCTTCTAGCTCATGAGATGGTGAGGGGCTTCAACAAACCTGATGGAGAGAAAGCATGTGTAAAGCTGGATCTGAGAAAGACATACGACATGGTCAACAGGGAGTTCTTATGCCACTTTCTGTCTGCTATGGGGTTTGATGATCGTTGGGTTGCGTTGATTTGGGAATGCATATCGACTCCCACCTTCTCGATCCTTTTCCAGGGTATTCCATATGGGTTCTTCAAAAGCAACCGTGGACTCTGGGAAGGTGACCCCCTGTCGCCTTACCTGTTCACGCTTATCATGGAGTACTTTACCTGCTTGATGGATAGGGCGGTCCATTTTGGAAGGATTGTCCCCCTGTATATGAGAGTCGAGCCTTCGGTTACCCACCTCATCTATGCCGACGACCTACTGGCATTCATACAGCCTTCGTTGGAGGGTATGAACACGTTATCTGAGATTATGGGTGAGCTGGAATCGCACTCAGGGCTTCAGATGAACAGAAAGAAGAACAGGGTCTACTTCAGTTCATTTTTCCTTCAGAATGAGGAGCGCGCTGATGTACTGGGCGTGAAGAGGAGTGAGCTCCCGGTGAAATACCTGGGAGTTCCTTTGACAGTCAATTATGCCCGAAACCAGGATTGCTATAGCCTGGTGGAGTATGCCCAGCGGAGAGTTGAAGGTTGGCAAGCTGCCGGGTTATCTTTTGGGGGACGTATCGAGTTTGTTCGATCGGTTATCTCTGCCATGGTCCAGTTCCGGCTGCAGTCTATTTTGATGTCCATGGGTACCATCAGGAAAGTTGAAAGGATCTGTGCTGATTTCATATGGAGGGGGATCCTTCATGCGATCTCTTGGGAACAACTCTGTCGGCCAAAGAAGGAGGAAGGTGTGGGTCTCTGTCCTCTGTTGGCTATCAGGGAAGCCTCGGCCCTAAAACTGGCATGTCGGTTCATCAATGGGAGATCCTTCTGGGCGGAGTGGATGCAGTCTCGCTATGTGAGGAATGGCAACTTCTGAAGGTGTGGTATTGACAACAACCATTCTGTGACCTTCAAACAAATTATGAGACACATAGCTATTCTTCAATCATCTGTCAGGAGGATTATGTGTGATGGGGCTGGAAATGACCTATGGCTGGATCCTTGGATAGAGCACCAGTCTCTGGTGGACATTAGGGGCGATCGAGATCACAGGGAGGTATGTCACGCCCCAGGACCAGAATACTGGCAAGTGGGGACGGACATGGCCAGCTACGCAATACCAAAGTACACCAGTACTCTGAAATCACGTATAAGCTGTCAAGACATGGGGGTTACATCTACAAGCCAATAGTCGATCCTAGGTTAAAATAATCCTAGGTATCTCAATCACAGACAATTATACAAGTTACAAGAAGTATGATCATCAGACATATAATAGTAAAACGTCCCAAACCATATATACATGGATGATCATGAAGCTAGTAATACAAAATAGAGAAACTAGCAAGGTATTAGTCATACATGATAGCTCTAGCTGCAGTTTAGAATACGCACATCATGTTTATGCCCGTAGGCTAAATGTCAAGGACCAAAACACGAGCTAAACACGTGCTCGGAGGCTAAACACCACAAAAGAATAATGTACATAACCAGTGGAAGAATAAAATGAGAAATCCACTTGGGTACTCTGGCGCTCTGGATGGTCACCGTCGAGTAGATGATGCAGAAGATCCTCTGGGCTTCTCTATCAGATCTGGCCAAACAAAACCAGTTGGGTCAGACCCCCAATAGCAAGTACCACAAAGGAAGCCAAACTATGAACTAAAACCAGCAATCACTAATATCAACAATTAGAGATACAAATGAGTAAGGGCAGATCGAGACTCGTGCACTACCAATGCACTTATTCCGAACATAGGAAGACAATAAATAAGCATCTTGGAGCATAAAGTAATTATCATGTAACATAATATAATGTGTAGACATGTTAAGTAAACAAAAGCTTGAGAATATGTAAAAGCAATTGAACATGTGAACTTGTGAGATAGCCGGGTCATAAGAGCATGGTGACCCGACATAGGGAGTCATGTATAGCTTGTGAGATAAGTGGACTTAGGAACTAATTCGGAAGTCAAGTTACAACCCTTAAACCAAACAAGGACCGGGGTTGTAACCCTTATCCTGAACAGAACTTAGTCTCTGATCATTGTATAGCATAAAGATCATATATAGAATGTGAGTCCTGAATAGGACGACAAATGGTAAGATGAATTAGGAACTATTCTGGAAGCCAAGTTACAACCCTTAAACCAAACAAGGACCGGGGTTGTAACCCTTCTCCTGAACAGAACTTAGCCTCCGATCATTTATCGACAAGGTAAAGCAAAAACCATAGTGTACTAAAATAAACATATGGACACTGCCTAGACAAAACTAGACTGGACTGGACTGAATCCATCCATCAATCACGGCCAAGCAATGAGTACGGCTTGATACTTTAACTAACTAGGGTTATCACAAGCCTAGTTACTAACAAGATGCAAAGAGATTTTCAAGTCAGCAAAAGAAAACAAGTATAGCAGAAACATTGCAGTAAGATACATGTGTCCTAAGGAGGTGCCCCACTAGACGGTGAGCTGGAAATGTGCTCGTCATGACAGATAGCTCCAAATCCCATGTATATATATATATATATATATATATATTTTTATTTTTATATATATATATATATATATATATATATATATATATATATATATATATATATAAGGCCGGGATCAAACGGGCAACAGGTAACTGGAAAAGTCTCTTCATAAACTATTTGATCAATCTAGTCATTAATCCTAGCCAGATTCAGTATGAAACCCTAACCGTGGTCATCAGAAATCTAGGTCTTAGACATGATGCAATACAGAACATGTAGCTTGTACAAACACACTCAAGAGAAACACCCACGGTGTCCAAATCATTCATTACTTGTAAGCCAATAAAGCCGTCGTAACAGCATTCATGGTTCACGTCATGTCATGTCATATTACTTGTTTTATTACTAGCCTGGAGTTCACCACGACGGGTGTCAAGACCCGTTACCCAAATTGTTGGGCCAGGCCGAGCCATGTCTAGCCTACGCTTGAGATAAGGCGTAGTAAGCTGTTCTAAAGATAACAAAGTAAGACTAAAATGTGCTAACAGTTCTATAAGTGATAAAGAGTCATAAATGCTCCAAACACAAAAGTCATCTCATATAATAGTAAGTCCAAATACAAGTCCTGAAATGTAAAGCTGGATACAGGTCCAGTCATAAAATACATAGTCTAATACATGACTACTCTCAAAAGTCTAAAATGTAAATAGACAACTAGACGAGTTTCCCCGCAGGTACATCCTCGTAAGACAAAGCCTGGTCCTCGACAGTAACTCCATAATATGAATCACAGAGCAACTCCTCCTCAGTAAGTATACCTATAACGTTATCCTGTCAGGACGGGAGCAAGTACTGTTTCTAGCAAACTAATATACGAAACATGAAATAAACAGGAATGTAATAAACTGGAATCATGGCACATCATAATCTATCATGGCAAGGACACATATATCATAGAGACAGATGTATATGTAATGTTTAAAACTGTAGCAGGTACGTGATCGGTCAATAGGTGTACATGCACTGTAGAACATGTAAATAAAATGTACACATTCGTACAGAAATATGAGATAATGGCCTACGGCGCAGTAACATGTAGAATAAAACTTTGCTCGGTACGACAAAGGGGGCATGATCACGTACTCAACTATCAGTTTTCCCATACCCAGATTCTAATCATGCGAGAGATATAAAACTGTTCTAAACATGGTAGGGACTGAAAATAGTACAACATGTGAAGATTTAACTTGCTACCCCAAGGATCAGCATTTAACATGGTTGGATTCGCAGTTCATTGATGTAACAGTATGTAAAGTTTGTAGAAGTACTTGCCTTTAGCAAAGCAAAGCAGCGATAAAAATGCTATAGATGCCTGGTGACTCGTCACTGTAGAAATAAATACATAAACTTAGTTTTTACACTAAGTTAAACACTAAAATACTAGTGGTGCAACACGACTTTCTGACTGGACACCTAGCCAAAAGATGACTTTAGCATAAAAGACCAATGTGGGGTGACACAATACTCTAACTAATCTTCTAGGGTCTTTATACTAGTGCGGGATGAGGTTCAATACGACTATAACTTAAAACAACACAAAAAGTTGCAACTCATAACTATTTAATAATTAAATCAAACTGTACACTATGTTCCAACAATTTTTGAGATAGACAAAAAGCTCAATTTTACATAAAATAAATTACCAAAGTGATTAATTATAGAAATTTATACTAATTTTTCTGGAATTTATAAACCCTCATAAATAATTATTAAAAATCAGCAAACATAAATATACTGAAAATGAGTTCTGTTTTTCTATTTTTATAAAATACCAAAGCACTTATTAAAGTTGGAAAAATTATAATAAATATCTAAATTAACATAGTATTTAAATAAATTTTTTCTAAATTTTTACAGCAATTAAAATATATATTAAATTCAAAACAGCAAGCAACAGTTCTGGAAATTAATTAATTATTTACTTTTTTTTCCATGTATTCGAAATTGAACCAAAATTCAGATACAGGACCCAGAGCCATGAATCAAGTCCAATATGACTTGTACAGAATCTGAATGTATTAGACACAATTGGACCCAAAAATCCATGCTAGGCTTGGACATCAATTGGTCATAATCAATAAGAAGCGTAATTTATATACATAAATACTCTTAAAGTGCTATAATATACAAGTCATAATTTAAATAATAAAATTACTTGGAATGTATGCACAATATATTTGTACAAAGTAGAATTTGAAATGTATATATAAAAATATAACAACAATATATATATATAATATACTATATATATATATATATATAT